>JAOEHQ010047753.1:0-21577 GCA_025447715.1 Asclepias incarnata | reverse complement strand
CCAGTAATAGTGGCTTTCTACCAGCTTTGTCTATAAATAGTGCATTTAAGGTGGTAACCACAACCTGCAAAAAAAAAGAGGCAAGGAACACTATGTAACTAATGTTTCATCTTCTATGAATTCAACCTCTGCTTCTGGATTATAAAATTTCAAGTTTTTCAAAGGATTCTCACCCTCGGGGAGGCCACCGGGAAGGGGCGCAAATCCTTGGCCTTGTTTCTATTCCTGGTCCACTCATCTTCTGGATCACCTAAAATACGACGTGAAACTTTTTTGAAATCTTCGACTGTAATCCCCGCTGAAAACATTAATCCCTGGAAGCAGGTTTTCAGGGAATTTCCAATCCCCTTTGCGTTCTTCCTTGCATCCAAATCGTCTAGACTCAACCCCTCATCCTTCGCCATGAACCATAACTGCACCTTCAATCCGAACGGACCTTCCATTTTCTTCTTCGATCGATATCTATCTACGACAACGACAACGACAACGGTACCCAATCCAACATAAGTGGGGTATGGGGGAGGTATGATGTAGACAGCCTTAACCCTACCCAAAGGTAGAGAGGCTGCTTCCAGAAGGACCTCTGGCCTAGGGCTTCACCCTTGAAAAAATTCTCGACGGCAAGACGAAACCAAGCCGAAGAGGGAAACTCTCGATCTCAGAACTAGCTCTCTCGACCCGATCTTTCAGATCTAGAGGCTCTAGAGAGAGAAATCTAGAGAGAGAGAGGGGGAGAGAGACCCGTTTTAATAAGAGGCTCAAAAATCATTCTCCTTTAAAGGATATATCTTGGTTTGATTGGTGTAACTTCAAATTGTAAATTTTCTATCTTTTTGTAACCTGACTCTAAGCTGCTAGCTTTTACGAGTTTATGATCTAATGAAACACAGCGGTTCGGAAAAAAAAAAACTAAGTGATGCATTTTATCGCCTTAAAAAAAAATTAAGCCTTTCAAAAAAAAGTAATGCATCTGAGTACAAATTTACAATCACGAGGTAATATGCAATCCTACAAAATCTACAAAAAACAACAGGATCAAAAATAAAATAATCTATCTACTTCCAAATCCTGAAATTCTGGGTGAAAAGAAATTAATAACAAATCAAACCTATATATAGACAGTGAAATGTTGACAGTTTTATTCCTACCGAAGGAATAGAGCTGCTTCTAAAAGGACCAGCAGGCATTTTGAAAGAAATGAGGATCGAACCTTGGCCTCTGATTTCATATGTAGGTTTTCTAACTCTGATTGTTACTGTTACTAATGTCTAAGAAATCGTTGTAAGCACTGAAACCCCAAATTCTCAGCACAAAATCTTTCAAATTCATTATAATCTTCTTCACCACCTTTCTCTAAACAAACCTGTTTCTCAACCCCAACAAGCATATCATCCAAATAATCTCTCAAAAACCCATCATCATCACATTTAGCTTCACAGATAGAATCAAGAATCTCTTGCAAACCAACGATCCGACGGCTGACATTCCTCCTGAATTCCCTAACAGTAGGGTCAATTCCAGGAACTGAATCAAGGGCAAAGAGTAACTTCATCAAGGCTTCATTGATTCTTAACCTTTCTTTGTTATTGGTTCTTATTGCATCGACTGTTTCCTGTAGCTGGATTGTGTTTTGTAACGTGTCGGCTTCAGCGTTAATGGTTTTGATCTTGTTGGTTAAGTTGCGGATACGGTGTGATCTGTAAGTTGATTGTATTTTAACAGCTGCAGTGGATTCACGATTGTAAGTGATGGGGATTTCAGTGGAAGACTTCATCGTGTGGTGAGGAAAGCTAGTCGGTGTGACTGATTCGATATCTATCTATCTATGTAATCTATCTAGGTTTTTTTTCTTCCTTCCTTCCTTTGATAATAATTTAACGGTGTATTCTCGAGTTCTAATTAGAAAGGAAAAGAAAGAAAGTAAAAAGATAATAATTAATATTGGGTTCTTTATGTTTTTCTTTGTTTTTCTTTGATAAAGAAAAGAAATGATTGGAAAAGAAATGAATGGGCCTTACAATACATTATATATGGAAAATCTTCTGCCCACTTTTGGGCAGATTGCAAAGGAAACCAGCCGTACATATTTAACAATTACTAATATATCCTTTATTAAATAAGAGTTTATTTGCTTAAAATGATATAATTGTCATTTTTTATTTCTTTTCTTCCAGATTCAAGAACATAAAAAACTTATATTTTTACTTCTTTTCCTTTTATTTTCATAAAACTCAAGAACATAAAATATATAACATCTTTCTTCTCTTTTACTTTCTTTATCTTCATTTCATTTCTCATATTTTCCTTTCCTTTAAAAATAAACTCGAGAACACAGTGTTAGGGATCTCGGATTGGGGATAGATATTTTATCAGATTATGCCTCCGCCTATTAATTAATTACACCGATAGTCCCCCTTGTTTCTCCTACTTCATCCCTGGGCCTTTTAAAACTAAAGGGCAAGGTTTTTGATTTATTTTACAAAGTATAGGGTTAAATCCATAAAAAGGTAACTTATTTACCCAACATTCCCAATGAAAGGAACCTGTTAGGTTTAGCCGTGCACAAAATAATCGGGTACGAAATAACCGAGCACGAAAAACCGAAACCGGAACCGAAAAAAAACCGGTTCCCTAGGAACCGGTTCGGGTATTTTAGGAACCGCCGGTTCCTATTTCGGGTCCAAAATCGGGTACAAAACCGGTTCCGGTTCCGGTTCTTGCAAAAAAAACCGAAAAATACCAGAGAAAAAACCCGGTCAACGTTGACCAAGAACCGGTTCGGAACCGGTTCGGGTATTTTAGGAACCGGTTTTGGTCCCGTTGACCAAAAACCGGTTCCGGTTCCTTAAGAACCGGTTTTTGAACACCACTAACTATACCACCCCCTTTTACATCAATAATCTTTACATCAATGACCTACATTACTCGCATCTGCCACCACCACTTGTCGCCGCCACCTCCATACCGCCGCTACCATCATTGCCGTCGCATCGCGCGGTCATTCTTCTAGTTAACAACTACTTGAAAGCAACAAATGTTGTCCAACTAAGATGGAAACATCGTGAAACAAATTATAACTAGTCATTACTGTTCAATGTTAATTGCTCAATGTGATAATGTAACATTTGTTGTACTAATATTTAGCATAGGTCACCTTGGGTATAACCAAGTGTGTGTGATATCATAACATTTTTGAGATTTAATAAAGAATAGCACCGAACTATATGTGTAACCACCTTCAAAGTGATCTGGTGATTTATATATCTTGGACCTCTTTACAAGAGATCTTAATCTTAGGTAAGTAAGGCAAAACCTCACCCGTTTGTTTACCAAACTATATGTGCTAATCATGTTTTTCCTTATACTTGTTACAAATTTAGCATTTAGCATCTAGCGTCTTGCCAGTTAATCACACCCTTCGGTGGGTGTTTCACCGGAGGAAGAAAGAGTACAAAAGGAGTTTATGCGATATCATGTGAGTGATGTTGTGAGAAAATTCAAAATGGGAAGTTCAATCAGAGTCGGCTAAAGAATAATTTAGAGAGCAATACATATGGGAAAACGAGCTCATGTGTGGCAAAAAAAAATTAAACATTATACAAGACTTGTTAAAAAAATAACGATAGCAATTCTTCTAGACATAAACATGAGAAGAATAATCAAATAGAGACATGTTTACTCGATTTGTCGCTGCCATCTTTTAATCTTATACATACCACAAGTCACAACTTCAAACCAATAACTCGGCCAGAAATTACAATCAAAGAATTAAAATGTTTGGAAAAGTTTGAAGTCACTGTGTACTATACATACACAAACGATATATATATATAGTAATATATACAAGGATGGAATATCTAATACTGTAACACAACAAAATCAAATACAAAACCTTAACGTATTACATAAACATTGTGTTTTATATTATATGACAGACATACTATTACAGAAAATAAGAGGTGAAGAAGTGAACTTAAACATTTGAGGGGAAAAGCAAGTCAACAGAAGGGTTTAGAGACGTTGAAATCTATCAGAAGTCAACACTAATCTACCTGTTAACATCAAGTGTTAGTCGACACAAATCTACCTTTCAAATATACAAGTCAATAAAAATGTCAGAAGTTAACCGAAAGAGTTTAGGGACTTTGAAAACTATGAGAAGTCAACAGAACCTACAAGTTAGAAGTCAATATCCATGAAAAGTCAAGCAAAATCAACATGTTTGTGAGTCTACCACAGCTCGTGAGAACAGTAATGCTACAAGCAGGAGTTAAATTTGCATATTATGGTAGGCAATTAATTATAGAAGAATGATACCTATCAGAATGGGATTTGGCTATCAATCCATTAAAGATCTTCACTTCACCTGCACATACGGCATGTACAAACAGTAAATAATGCAACTCATTTCACTACAACAATGTTTCCTTGGCTCGTAGAATCTGACACCCAGTGATTAGAAATTGCTCTAAAGTTTATCCTTTCGACCTCAGTAATCAAATTTTGCGCTCCTCTTATAATTTATAACCTAGCTCAAGTAACGCTCTTACCTAAACGTCTACCCTATATTTCAAATTAAGCAAAATTTAGGTCCTAAAAATGTCATTCTAAGGGGTAAAACGAAAAATCAGACATTAGTTTATTCATACTTGCAGAGCTGCCTCTAAACATTCAGAACTGGTTTTCAAGTTCCAGAACCTAAAAGACCAACACCGCCTTATTCTCATAACTCCCTCTGTCGCCTTGGTTGTATATGCAGTATAAGGAAAGTGTTTGACCATTAACCAAATGCTTTAAATATCCTTCAATGACGACAAAGTACAAAATCTATTGTCAATGACAAACACAAAAATAATAATCTTCTAAAAAATAGTTGACAATGTGAGAAAGATTGGGTAAAATCAATATAAAATCACACTCCATAGTTATATTTCACATAGAACAACTCGTATGCAGTTTCTAAGAATCTATAACTGTACACTGGAAAACAGAAATTTTCTGCAGCTACAATCTGACATAAATTAGACAGAACACCAAGTGAGATATCAAGAAGAGAAAGCGACAGCGTTTTATTTGTATAGATAATTATATTAGGAGAATCTAAAATTTGTAAAATGTAGGTATCACGTGAAATCATGAAAAACAGGGGGCATTTATTCCTTGTTACCGTATCTCTTGGCAATTATTGGACGGACATCTTCAGCATCTGCTAAAGTCTCTAGGAACGGAAGTAGTGAAATTAAAGCACAATCTGATGGATCACTGAACCAACTCTTTATTGGAATCCCATTATTCACTTGCAATTGGAAAACCTGAAACCACCAAAAGGTCATGAGACCATCAAAAGCTTATAGGCAGATATATATGCTATCATGATGTGACAATTTCAGCCCATTTACTTCGAATGGGTTGATTCAAGGTTTTTTTCCCTCTAACAAGTCAAACGCATAAATCTAAAAGCAGATAACAAGCAAAACATGTAAAATGAGGCAAAAGTCAACCCAAGTGTAAGTTAATTATAAAAAAAACCTAAATCATTTGTCAATAAACTAGACTATTACTGAAATGAAAGGTTGTAATCATAATGACATGCTAATTATTATTTAGAAAAACATATATGGATGTTAAGTGTCTTGCATCAACCTGATCTGACCCATACAACAGTTACTTGCTTTTACCCATTAACCAAACTGCCTAACCCACACATTTCCCACCTCAAGTAATATTACAAAAGCTACCAATAAAACTACCTGGGGGCAATTGTCAATTATGGCAATTTTAGCCAGATCAACACCTAAAACTGTTAGATCCTTGGTATAAGTGCCATCTGCAAAAATACACGACTCCCTATAAGCTCGACGAGAGATGATTTTTCCATCTGGATCTAGTATGTCCAGAAGTTGTTTTGCATAGATGCTCTGACTAGCCGTGAACACAACAATTTGAAACATTTCCGAGACCCGCTCCAAGAATTCTTTAAGGTAAGGCCTCTGCTTCACATAGACAGTATGCTCTTTCAAATCAAATAGTACTGGAAAGGTGAAGTCTGCATCATCAGAGTGTTCCAACGAAGAGTGTACCAGTGTTTCTGTATGCTCAAAGTAAAAAATCATAGTTAGTGAAACATAAATAAAATAAAAATAATTCAGCTCTAGTCAACTAGAGTTAGCAAAATTGGTGGGCTACGCAGATCGGGTAACGGGTCAAACAGGTACTTATTTGATGTGTTAAAACGCTCGGGATGGGTTGACCTTAAACACATTTGGTCCTATTTTTTGATTTCAAAATTTTATATGGAGTAATGCTTCAAACTGACCTAACTTTTTTTGAGAAAATCAATGATGGGGTTCTATCATTAACAATACAATTTGGGCAAACTTTCAAACGGCTCAAACCTTATGACCCACTTGACCCATTTCCTTTTTCAGCTACTTTTTGACCCATTAGAGATAACATAGCCCAAATCGATCCATTCAAAAGTAAATGGGTCAAAATTGACACTTCTGGAGTCAAAAACAAGCACAATCTTAAAATTAACCAAAATGTTCCATACCATCTAAATCAAGTACTAATGTAACTGTTTTTCTTTCGCCAGGCAATGTGGCGGGACATAAATTTGTTTCCACTTCCGAAAGATCAGGTAAATTTCGTATGAACATTTGAGGATCCAAGCATTCTGATGGATCCCAATCAGGATAAATATTAACATCTGGCTCCTGATTGCTGGATTTTAGCTGATGAATTGCCAGATATAAGTTTGATTCTTCTGAAACCATGACGGCTTCTGAATGGTCTATACAGTCACCGGAGTCATTGCGAGTGTCGACACTATCCTCAAGAAAAGGAAGTATCATATATTCATCATCAAAAAATAGGTTTGATTCATAACATCCATAATCAGGCAAGCACGTAGCCTCTGTAATTGAAAATGAAGAGCCCCTTTCCATGGGTGGGCTAGAAACAGTCATGTCTGAAATGAAGAAATCCGACACATTACAACTTTGATATTCACAAAAGTTTCTATTGCTACCAGCACTATCTTTATCTCCTAGTAAAGGGACTTGAAGATCCTTTTCAATTCCTACATAGAAACCATAAAAAAAATGTACCGTTAGGGCTGATGTCAACAAAAATATGGCCGGTCAAGCAGGATTGTGTAATAGGTCAAATGAGTCGGTTTGACCCAAATACACATTTAAAATCCATAAAACTTTGAATAATTACACATAAAATACTATTACAATAATAATCTAAGTCGCTGAATAAAATGATTTAGGAGGATGTATTTGAAATACCCTTCGGAAGCCTGTAAACCCATTGGGCCCATTTCACCCATTGCATTTTTAGCCAAGTTTTTCTTAATTGAGTAGTTTAAAATTGAAATAATGCAGATTAACCAATTAATAAAATCATCTCAACTGTGAATGATACGATGACAAAAGAATAAAACTTTTTGTGTGTAGGTTGAGGAAAACATGAAAATGGAAGACATCTTTTTGTGGAAGGCATGTTGAAGAGCCATTCTTTTTACCTCTATCATCGGAAGCAGGTGCTTCACCGTCATTGTCAATGGACTCTAGGATAGGTGAAAATATAGTATCTATGTTTGACGAGCAGTTGTCATGTGTATGATCCTGCAATAAATTGGAAAGATTGTTTATGTAAATGTCAGGTTTACAAGATTAGTATTTGTCAGATATGCATTTAACTATACAGTTTGAAAATAACTACTGAACCTGAATACTTTCTTCATCTAGCAACTCACAACAGTCAGTTTCATCGCACCTAAGTTCCTGCACAATAGCTTCACTGCAGAAAGAATCTGTACAAAAAGATAATCATCAAAAAGATCAAAACTTTTCGCATTCAACCAAATCGATGTTCATAATGAATAAATGTTCACATTACTTTACGAAATTCAAGTATAACGGGTAAATTAAGTTTTATTACCATGATGCTTGTTAGAATTACAAGCCTCCTCGAGCTGTGCTTCTTGTTGCAAAGTCCTGACTTGTGAAAAAGAGTTCTTGGAAATCTTGCTTGATTTTTGACAGACATGAAGACCATTCTTTTCTCTTAGACAACCCATGGTTGACTTCATTTTCATCTTTAGTGATGGCATTTGTTCTATACTTTAAATTCGTATTATATCGATATCGACTCAAAAACATCAGTGGCCAAATAATATCCCTCTATATATCTGCAATTACCCACACACAAGCAACCATCAACATACTACAACAAGAACTTGTATGTCAAAGTTTATATTTTATATATATATATATATATATATATATATATCATCAAAATACAAATATTGTGCATATAAAATTAATTTTAAAAACCCTAATTTAGGTTTAAACTAAGTCTAAGTCTAAATTTAATGAGTTAAACGGGAAAAAAAAAATTAAAGAAAAAAGCTAAAGTTGATTTGAAAACTAAAGTCAACACACAAACAATACTGATTAATAAGATAATAGGAAAAATAAAGCTAGCTACTACAAAATTACAAAAAAAATATATATACATATAACAAACCTTAATCAAGATTAAAGATTATGTATGAAATAAAGAGCCATGGATAGATAGAGTTTAAACACGATGAATACGTAATTATTATTCAATTATATGAAGCGATCAAATACTAATTACAAACTGATCGTCTGTAAATAAATAAATAAATATAGTAACAGATTGTATGTATAGATATAGATATAGATTACCTGTATGTATGTATGTATGTATGTTGTAATGCGAGTATGTGACAGAGATCAAACAAACCCCAACCTCAAATCAACTCTAATTGACGCGCTTTTATGCCGTCTCTCTGTATTTTTATCTTTCTATTTTATATCCTTTTTGTTATATGAAAGTTACAAATGTAGACCCTCGTTTATATATATTTTTGAATATCAATGTTTTTCCCCTTTTAATTTGCTATTATTATATGAGTTTTTCTAATGTCAGTCATTAAGATTATCAATAAGAATAATCATGTGCATTAATTATACTCTAATTTTCTTTTTATATTAAAGGAGTTAATTAATCCATATTTTTTAAAAGAAAAGTTTAATTGTCATTAGAAAAACCCTTATTATATTATATGGATTATGGAATATATATTCTTTATTTATTTATATATTAGGTTTATTATTTTTATTTATAAGAAGGTAAAACACTGTTAAATTGTATTGGTTTACAGTGATGGTTTACGGAGACACCCCTTTATTTTAACAAATTGATTAGTGACTCATTTTATTGTCGAAATATTAACATTACCCATTTATTGTAAATTAATTGCCCATTTTAAGCAATTTGTCTCTTTTATAAGCGAAACAAAGTTTGATTATATGAACCTAGTACTGAAAATACTTTTAGCTATTCAGTTCTTTTTTATTGAATTATGTTATTAAAAGATAATTGTATGTCACTCTTAAGTTATAAAAAAGTATTTTCTAAAGAAAATCAATGATTATAAAAGTAACACTTTCTTAATTAAATTTAAACTTATATATAATATTATCTTTGTATATATTTATAAATTTTAATTAATTGATTCTACAAAACCTTAGTAACTAGAAAAGGACTCAATATCATATTTTCAACAACTTAATTGGAAAATAAATAGTTTGATGATCAAAACTAGAGAATGGAAAATTACGAGGCACTTGAAAAGATAACTTTTTAAATATCTTTTTACAATAAAAGAAATATATGTGATTTACTAATTAGTTGTGTTGCTTTTATCAGTGTCTCTATTTATGAAACTTATAATATTTAATTTAAAGTTAGAACATTATTTTTTGTAAAAAGATAGAAAAATAATTTAAATCTAGAACATGTTAACATCTATGACAATTAGATTTGGGTGTGCATTGCAAATATTAGGGAACGGGCATACAATTTTCTTTTGGATTAATCTTAACAGATTGCTTACAATCAAGCATCAAACATTCATTACAGTGTCGTCTCCAAGAATATAAAAAAGTTTCAAAGCCCGATTCGAGAATAAAAAATAGGCCCTTAAAATAGTAAGTCGATAATATAATATTACGATGGTAAATAATTTTGACATACAAAACAAAGTATGACATAAAAATTATAATATAGTTTATATTTTTAAACAAATCGACGACTCTTCTTTATTTGTAGCTGGTCATATGTACAAGATTCTTAGCTTTATGTATTTATGGGTTGAACAAATAAAACTGATGTTTTTCAAAATGATGATAATAATAATAATAATAAAACCGCTCATATATTTAGCAGGATTAGTTTTGTTATAGTTAGAGGAATGAGGGCCAGATAGTATCTTGGCTCCCCACTAATTTCTTATAAATCTTATAAATTTCTAATAAAAATAATGTTTTCATAAAAGAAAAAATAATAATAATAATAATACATTAATTAAAAATACTAATTATCAATTTTTTTATCTGACAGCTACAAATACAATAATATAAGCTACAAGTGAACTCTTACACTACCCATCCATTATTAAATAATAAAAAAGCCTAGTAAAAGTCCTTAATAGATATTCGGCTCATATAATTTCAATCCAATCACTTATTAGTTATTATTACCTAACTAGTTCTTATTTTTAACACATTTGTATCTTATAATAATAATAATATCCCTCCCTCATCTCTTCCCTTTTCAACTCCCCCGCCGCTCTTCATTACTGTCATTACAGTAACTTCGATGAGTTAAAAAAAAAGCGTTGCTTGTTCAAACCACATATCGATCGTCATGAGCCTCACTACGAGACACCCATATATGTGACACATAAAGGTAGTGGGCCCGGCTCGGTGGCACCCTTTGCACACCCTCAAAGTCGGCCTTGATTCATTATATAACAGATAATTTACTCGAGAGTTAGAAGTATTTATGAAAGTTGGTTGTACAATTTGATAATCAAGATGAAAAAGAACATATATGTAGATGTCAATTATCCTGATTTACGTATGAGCATTAGATAAGTGAACGAGTAATTAGAAAATATTTAAACTCTTAACAAGACTAGTTATATCGCAGTGAATATTATTTTAAAATAAACACCCACTTTTTAAATAAATCGTTTGAAGCACAATACAAGTTTTTGTAAGGGTAACTAGTCCCCGAGGTGGAAAGCTTGTTTATCGAGCAAAATGTCCCAATCCCGCACAAGGCACAATACAAGTTTTCGTGTGATTTTTTATGGAATGATAGTGTGTGATTTTTTATGCTTATAAATGAAATACAAGGTAATAATCTGACAAGTTTATTAAACCACAAGGAGTGGGTAAATGAAAATTCGCCATATAACTTAAGCACCGATAGAAAATTTACACGTATGCATGACGGCGGTGTGTATCCAACTTGTTATGTTCAGCGCGTAACGTGCACTCTCCAAGTTGACCTCTAGTTGACTCAGGTCACATATGGCAGCACTCAAACCCAACTGAAAACTGTGCAACAAATTAATATTTATGTTAGCAAACAATTTAAATCTAAAAAGTACTAGCAAGTAGCAAATTCCTTTTTTTAACCTAGATAAATAATAATTTCATATAAACATTATTCATATATTTTATTTACAGTCACAAAAAAGATAATTTTGTTGTTTACATGTTTATAAAACTGTTTTTAAACGCAAGGCATTAATTTAAATGACATTTGATAAAGTTAACCGTTTATGGTCTAGAATAATAACGTATATTTAATATGTCTTACAACTGAATTCTTGAAAAAGGTGGATGGAGGGAACCTTTTGATCTTCAATATCTTAGCGGTATTCGCTCACAACCCGCATTGCTATTGTGTGTGAAACACCTATTTACCATAAATCCCCCATGTATGAGACTCGTAAAATTCAAACCATCGGACAAAGACTTCGCATGGAGGACCTAAGTCCTATGGGAATGATGGCTATACCAGTGGATCTATGATCAATTGGTTACAACCGAATTCCTGTGATTAGGGGTGAGTATAGATCGGCTTGGAACGGTGTTTAGCATAAACCAAAAACCAAATCAAAAAATTGGGTTTTTGAAATGTCAAACCATTTGTGTTCGGTTTATAAAGATTTGGTTTTTTGGTTTACTCGTTTTACAATTGGTTTTTTTTTTGTTCAAATGGATCAGGTTCCTATTTGCTACTAAAACCAGACCATTAAAACAAATTTTTAAAAATTAGTTATACTTCTATACTACTTTATAATAATTTTACACCTCCATGTTGAAAGTTATATTTTTTTGTATATGCAATATTATCATTATATCCTTAATAAATTTATTTACACCATCAATCCCTTATCTTCTAAAATATCTTCACTACCCTCTTTACATCAATTACTTTTACCTCAATTACCTACACCACTCAACGCCGTCGTTACCGCCACCACCAGTCGCCGCCATCATCACCAGTTGCCGCTACCACCACACCACCGCCGCCGCCATCGTTGCATTGCGCGGGTACCCTTCTATACTTTTTAATAAAAATTCCATGTTAATGTTGAAAATTAGATACTTTCAACGTTGGAAATGTCCATACTGTCATTATGTCTATTAATTACCTTTACACCATTCCCTTTCCTTAACATTAATTACATACTATACTCCTAAAATATGTACACTACTCCCTTAACATTAATTACTTTTACATCAATTACCTACACTACTTACCGCTGCCACCACTAATCGTTGCC
Source organism: Asclepias incarnata (assembly GCA_025447715.1). Taxonomy (NCBI): domain Eukaryota; kingdom Viridiplantae; phylum Streptophyta; class Magnoliopsida; order Gentianales; family Apocynaceae; genus Asclepias; species Asclepias incarnata. Next base: position 8,892 of record JAOEHQ010047753.1, on the reverse strand, counting down.
ACCACTACCACACCTCTAATTAAAAACATTGAATGTCTAATTCAAGAAATAATTGAATAAGAAAATGAAACTTTATACTTATTTTCTTGAAATTCATTTTTAATATTATGAAAGTTTAAAAACATAAATAAAAAACATCTTTCATTACAAAGAAATCACATGAATTGAAAATTTATTCAAGATTGTCCTCAAGACATGTCTACGAGTAAATAAATAACATGTATAATAATAGGGAAATGTTAAACGTAGCCTCCTAAGTAGGGGTGAGAATCGAGCCAAGTTGTTCACAAGATATTCGATCTCGAGCTCGTTTAAATCGAGTTCGGGTTTAACTATTTCAAGTTCGTGTCGAGCTCGAACCAGAAAACGAGCTCGACTAGTTAGACGAGCCGAACTTAAAAAGCTATGTTTTGGCTCAGTTCATTCGAAAGATCGTTTAACTATTTCGAGCCGAACGAGCTCCACGAGTTAATCGAGCCTTTCAATATTACATGTTTAAAAATACTACTTATATGCTAGTAAGGGGACCAGAACTCATGATCTTCAAGTTAAATACATGAAGCTTTAACCACTAGGAACAACCGTCCTTTTGCTAAATATTTTGTTTTATTTTATATAAATGCTCAAAATTAGTAATATTTTACAATCCACACATATCATGTATATACATACACATAAAAAATATAATTTAAAATATATATTATATTTATACACACATATCCTAAATATATATATATATACATCAACATATTATTATGATTAAAAATAAAGTCTCATTTATTAAAATAACATCTTATTTTTCATGTTATTTTTTGTGAGATAACTTACTTTTGGAATAAATGCATTAAATATAAACGAACTTTAGTCACATTAAATAAATGTGACTAAAGTTCTTATAATGGAAACGAACTTCAATAAATTCTCAATTATTATTATTAGAAATAAATTCTCAATTATTATATACATATAGTAATAAACGAACTTCAATATTGTATATATAGTTGATTTTTTCAAAAGTTCGTTTCTATAATGGTAACATATTACTATATGTATAAAATAAATTAGACTTTATATTTAATATATTGATTATTTTGATGGATCGTTTCTATTCATAGTAGTGTGATCAAAGTTATTTTTTATTTTATGCCTTTATTCCCTTACATTTTTATACTTAACTTTTTCTTTCTTTTATATAAACAAACAGTAATACAAACATATACGCTAAATCTACACATATATACAACTTGTTTACCAGGAGATTGGGTTATTCGATTTTGGGTATACACGAATGAGGATTGAGTTTAAATGTTTAATGGTTCTATACTTAAGTTTGGGTTTTGAATATTTTTTGCTAGGTCCTATCTGAAACCCCATTAACTCAAAATCCGACTAAATTAAAAACCCTAAAAGGTTTTACCCAGGTCTCCGGTAAGCTTCAATTGTATCTTTGAACTAGGTGAGTTCTTGTTGGAGGCTTCATTTTGAGTGATATTAGTTTCATAACTGTTTCGAGATGTTGACTTGAGTTGTTTTGTGGTTAATAAAAGTCATCACGTAATCGATCCACATTGTGTGACATCATCCTTATAAGCTATGTGATGTCATGTTATATCTACGTAGATAGTAGTTTATTGATTTATCTAAGTTTCGGGTTATATAATGGATAAAAAAAGGACATTTTATATAATTCTAAAGGGTTTTTGTTATTAAAAAACGTTTTACATAATTCTAAATAAACACTAGAAACGTTTTATATAATGGTTAAAAAAAGGTCATTTTATATAATTCTAAAGGGTTTTTGTATAACTATTGTATATTTATGTCACATAGACAAATTATTTTAACAACGGTCTATAATTCTTATAAGGAACTTAACTGGCAGACGAGCTTAGTCGAGCTCAATCACGAGCTAGTACAAGAGCTAATCGAGCTCGAGCTCCTAAACATGGAAACGAAACTTGAAAATACGTTAATCTTACAAGATTTCAAATAACTATACGAGTATCAAGGCGAGCTCGAACAAATAATGAGTTGAGTTGAGCTCGAGTTCGAACACATTTTTGAATAGTATTTATACGAGTTCGAGCTCGATCCGAGTAATAAATAAATGAACGAGCCTAAAATTCTTAAAACTGGACTCGGCTCAGCTCGATACTCCTAAGTTATATATAAGATCTTATTACATGCATCAAAAGTTGTACATTGAATTATAATCCTTGAACTTAAAAGGTGGTTATATGAAATGTGCAAATCATTTATGCATGTAATAAGCTCTTATACATAACCTAGGTGACATATTATTATTAATTAAATATATAATATATTAAAACTAAGTTGATAATGATGGTTATATAAGCAATGCACAAGAAGATCGGGGATGGAAAAAATACCTCATTCTGGTACGACACTTGGTTCCATGATGTCCAATTTGCTACTATTTCCCACGACTCCATGCACAAGAAATTATTAGATATATATATAAAGTTCTTTCTTTTATTCATAAACTTGACAATGATGGTATAATTCCTATACCAGCAATGCACATGCAAGAAGATCGGGGATGGAAAAAATAATTCATTCTGGTACGACACTTGGTTCCATTTGCTACTCTTTTCCCACGACTCCATGCGCTGGAATCAAACAAAAACACCACTGTTGCTGAGAGATGGAATGGTGCCGAGTTCCATTGGGAATGGCGTCGTAATATCCGTGGGGGTTTGGAAAAAAAAATAAATTCAATTTACTCAGATTAATTTGAAATTATTTTTCTCAAGTTACTATTATGGATAGGCCTGATAGTTGGAAATGGTCATGTACGTGCAGCTATGAGTGATTTTACAGTTAATGGCGTTAGCAAACATATTGATTCTATTGTCTTGCCGACTCACCACACGCCTACTAGATGGAACAGAATTGTTCCAAAGAAGGTTAACATCCACGCTTGGAGGGTTAAGTTGTTCATGACCGCCTTCCGACACGATCGATGCAACTTGTGCATGGTTGAGAGGTATTCGTAACGTTTCTATTATTTGTCCCTCATGTTCTAACGGTATTGAGACATTATATCATGTCTTGGTTGACTGTCGGATTGCTAGAAATGTGTGGAGTTTCTTAAATAATTGGCTTGATGATGAGTGAATTATTTGAGGTTTTTCCCACACGTTTTTTTTATGAGTTGATTAGTGAACTTTCAATGTTTAATGATATAAAATGTTGTTAAAGGTTCACAGCGCGTGTAAGCGGGAATAAATACCTTAAAGCAACTCAACATGAAGCCACAAGACCAAAACAAGATACAAGACGAAGACTCGGATGCAAGAACACGAAGAACAGAGCTTCGGGGCATGTGAGCGCCGCTCATACAAACCTGAGCGCCGCTCATACAAACCTGAGCGCCGCTCAGGTGAGATAGAAAGGACGAGCGCCGCTCGCCCTTGCATTATACTACAAGAGCATGTTGTAATTTTACATACACTGTTATAGTTCATAAGTATTTATAACAAAACTACAAACAAAAGAACTGTATGTATAATTTATGACTAACATAGTACTTAGGCAAAACAACAAGATTAAATATTTTTTGTTGGTGGTGTTCAATTATTTTTAATAGGGGTTGTCGCAGCTTAATTCGTAGGTGGTTTAATAGTATAGAAGATAACGTGATACATTTTTAAAATGTTTCGATGAATTAAAAAATTGTATTAATAAATGAATTCGTTAACAAAAACTTAAATTATGAATAACTTATATTGTTTTTTATATGTATTATAATTAGCGTAAAAAATCCATTTAATTCTTATAGATAATTTTTTAAAATTTGATTTTCATAATTAAAATATTTAAAATATAAATTATAATAAATTAAATTAGTAATTAAATAAAGTAATTATATAAGTGGGGGGCGTTTGACTAAATAAGAAAAGTAGGTATTATCAAAAGATACGATATTGATACAAAAAATATTGATTAATTTACCAAAACTCTTCATTAGATACTTATACAGTATGTTCATTAGATACTTATACAGTATGTAAATTTATCGAATAACATATTACCAATATCACTTCCTTATTATATAGGGGTATTATGTGTATGTGTTTAATACTTTAATTACTTCTATCCTATGATTTGATTAATTATTTATTTATTTCTCTCTATTTCTTACTGATTTCCTAATTCTACTCATTCTTTTTGCTCCCGCTCTTTTTCAATATTCCTTTCAATTTATTTATTATTATATTTTCCTCCAGTTTGCTAAATCTTTCCAATAAAGAGAGAGATTTTCCCAATCCAAATTACCAGCCAAAATCGAGCTTTTATTAAAATGTACGTGGCTTTACCGGTTCCCAAACCTTTCTATTTCCCTCCAATTTGTTAAATCCTTCCACCAATATTCATAGCAGATTTTTCTTATTCAAACTACCAGGAAAGCTAGATTTTTCACCCAAACAAATAATCAAGGTATACTGTAACCGTTTTCAAACTTTTTTTTCTAATAATTACCTAATGAAATTCAAACATAAGATCTCTTGTAAGAACGTTAAAATGCCTAACCACTAAAACACCTAGCTGGTAGTTCGATATTCATTGCGAACATTGGTAATACATTGATATAAATTTTTCCATTATAGTTTGCATAATAACATGTTTTCTTACAGAAAAACTTGCAAGCTTGTACACATTATTCTTTGAGAAAACAATACAATTTTTATAAAGATATTCAACCTGATAATATTGTCTTTTAAGCAGCAAAACAAACTTTCTGTAATAATTATATTTCCCTCCACACTTTGAATTACTAAAAAGGACCAACAAAAAGTAAAACCCAAAATTTCAAATATTAATCTTTAACCCAGACTAATCTATACATATATAAAATCCTAAGCCCAACATACTAGCCTGAAGTGAAAATTTCACATTTTCAGAATCTACCATGCCTCTTGTTCATTACCGATAAATTTGAAAATTCAAGATCCTGCCAACAATATTTTTCCCCTGTACAATAATAGAGTCATGAATTACAATTGTTGAGATGTTAAACGAGACACTTGCTACTACAAAAGATGGAGCATGTAATACAAGACTGCAGTTCAATAATAAAACTCTATAAAACCCCTAATATGTTCAGTTTAATCATGTAGAAGGTCTAGTAAATGGGTCGAAATTGTCACCTCTTTTATACATATTAAAAGAGTTTGACAAGATGAATCTATTACCTCAGATACAGATGACATCACAACTAATATTATGCAGAATGTTCCTCATGTTGCACGTGTTCGCTCAAAAGATGGAGATCGGTGTGCTAGTTGGCGATTACTAGGAGACGCGATGTTTGCTGGTGCACTTGGAGCCATTGGTTTAACCATCATACTCTCGTAGTTTCGTTGTGTTTCTGGCGCAGTATGCGTGCTGGTTGTATGTGAAGGTATCATCCCGTGACCCTGCATAAATAGAACAAGATTGACACAAAAAAATAGTAAATATAGTTAGGGAGACTATCAGTAATTAATATACGTAATTTGATAAATAGTCAACCAAATGGTGATTCAAGCCATGCACTTTCGTTGGATAGTATGCATATTCATGAACTATATAATAAGAATTCAAGCAATATGAAAGTGGTATAAGCAAATTGTAGAGCCATGTAAATGTAAATATAGTTAGGGGCCACCTTAAGTTTCAATTCAGTGTGATTTACACCAAACCATGCAAACATGACAACATACTATTTTTATTTTTACCACGTGTACGATGGTACAAAAAAAGATAAACTTCAGTATTTAAAATATTAAAAGAATAAAGTTAGAATGTTAGATTCATATATAAAAAGGTGTGGACGGAGGCTGGCAATGGGATTATTCATATTGCTTGTACCATACAAATAACCGAGCTTCAGATCAAGAATTATATTGAACTAACTTCTTTTAATTTTAGAAAAAGACCTTTGGACTTTGTACAGTTTTTCACTGAAGAAATTATAACTTAAAACTGAAATGAAGGGGAAATTAATCATTTCACAAGGAATTTGAGGTTTCTTATATTTTTTGATTAGGGGACACACCTGTTGATCATGGGTAGCATTCCATATCTGATTGGGTATGGCAGCAATCTGCTGATGATGATTCTGATGGTAATCTTGTGGCATCTGCTGGTATCGTTGCATCTGCTGGTATTGTTGCATCTGCTGCATATATAGTTGCATTTGTTGCTGCTGCTGGTATACACCCCAATGCTCCTGATGCTGCGGATTTGCTTGTATCTGTTGTTGAATGTATGGTTGTAGATAAGACTGTTGCATCTGCAACCATTGTTGCTGGTTCTGCTGCTGGTGCTGGTATTGATATTGCCACATTTGACTATAAGCTTGTTGGTTCTGAACTGGGCCAGGTGATTCACTAGTTTGCACAGAATTCTGAATCACCGATTGAACCAATTGGGGCAACAAATGTAAATCAATTGCAGGTAAAGAGTTCTGTGGTTGCACATTTGGATCATCGTGTTTTGGCACTTGCTTTGTGCTAACAATATGATCAGTTGATTCAGAATCTGTATGCATGAGATCTGTTTTCCGAGTTTCTGCATTTTGTGAAGGCATTTGTTGCATGTCAGTTTCTGAGTCATGTTCATTTGTTTGTTTTAGTTTCTTGGCAGAACCAGTGCCTGGAATAGGATTTTGATTGGTTCTTGAAGGGCTCTCATTCGTTACAGTGGGCATGCTGTCTTCAAGATCGGTAGGTTCTTTCTCCTGAGTACACGACGAAAGACACTCTAAAGAAAGGGGCTTTACACTAGCTTCAACTTCATTTTCATGCTCTTCCTCAGCTCTGATACAATCATCTTTAGATGAATCATTTCTAGGCTGGCGTTTTAATCTTTTCAATTCTCCGGCTGAGTTATCTTCAGGTTGCTGAAAACGAGTACTTTTCTTCACAGAAATGTCATTATCCTTCTCTCTATACTCGATGACTGTAGCCTTGTGAGGCTTGCTGGCTTGACTTTTGGAGGCCAACAACTTTTGCTTTTCGATGGCTGAAATACGGGAAACACGCTTGATACTATGAATCTTAGATGGCTGCTTAGCAACAAGACGGGGCACCTTTTCTCTTTGTTCTTTGAACTCATTTGAAAGCCGATTAGAAGGGTACTTGCGCAAAGAGGTACTCCTTATCAGGTGTGGAAAAGAATTTATGTGACGATTCCATGCCTTTCTTATGTCATGGGTTGTTCCACAATAGTCAACAAACTGTAATTTAAAGTAAACTGACAGTAATTACGACCCGTTCCTTGAGAAATGAGTTGATTTGAGTTATGTTTTCAGGTTATGTTTCATTTCTAATGGGTCAAATGACAAAATCAACAAAATAGTTTAGAAGAACAGGGGTCAAATGAGTCAAAAAGGCTAAAAAAAGGGCCTGACGTGCATATCTACCGCATAAAATCTACTAACTCATTTTGTTCAAAGAATTTGACTGTTGAAATTAATATGATTTGTCATAACAATATAACATATGACAATAACTATTTCTAAAAAATTAAATTTGCTGGGCAAAGTGTTCTGGGTCAACCTGACCCAGCCCATGAAGGATCATCCGTGTAATTTTTGATCTTAAAGGCCCAAACACGAAATTTTGAGTAAACCACAGGGACCATTCGTGTAATTTACTTTTTCTTTTAATGAAGTTCTAAAATATATAATTATGACATTCAAAACATAAATGACATAAAGTGATACAGGGTCAGCCAACCTGTTTTGATCTACCCTAGAACTTGACCTGTTTTGTGCCCGTTACCAACCCACCCACCCGCCCATTTTGCCAGCTATATGTATTATTCTTACAAGTTACATAGTGATACTACAATGCCAAATAATATATGTGAAAGTTAAGAGAAACTTTAACCACGGGGAAAGTAGACAGGGAAAGTTAAGAGCATAGCCCCATGACAATAGATTCTGAATTTTGCATAATGTGGTTGATAATATCATATCTGACCTTCAAATACAAATGAGACAAGTCCTCGCGATCTTTGGAGCTTAACCCTTTGGATCCACCTGATCCTGAAGTTATGGCAGTAGCTATAATGGGATCCAAAACATCCAAATGTTTCGAACCTTCATGCATCATCGCAAAATTTATCAACTCCTATGAAAGTAGCACACTAGTTAGTTCACTCGCCTCCTTTATCTGGCTACTTTCCCTTTTGATTTCCAAATCTTAGATATTTGAATTCAAGCAAAATCTAAAATATATAAAGTATATTAAATTGGAGATAGCAATCTTGTCCCACTTACTTATGAACGGGTCAACTGGGGTTATCTTTTATCTCTAAGGGTCAAAAGACGATGCATCTATATTAAGGCTTAAACAAAAACAGGTCAAATGGGTAGAAAGGCACCTAGACCTATGCATATAACATCATAGATCATTTTATTCAACACATCAGGTCATTATTAAAACAGTTCATTACTTGTAATCATATTTGATAGACTAAGACTTAAAAACTTTAAACAATTTAAATGAAAAACCAGACCTGACCCAGCCCATACACAAAATACACGTTACTAGACCCACCAAACTTTCAACCTCTAAACTTTATCTATTTCAAAGAGGAAATAACTGTTGAAGGTGTAAACAAGTTGCAGTAGTCACTGAAAACTGGAAGAAAATGATAGCATTTGTTTGTATATTTTAATTATTGATATATGATCAAAACACGTACATTTGAGACATAGAAATCCATCATGTTTAGTACCTATTCTATCTTAATCTAAATCTATCTCAATCTAGTATTTAAACCAAATTTAAAACTATTACTTATCTATACTACTATATAAAGCATCGGGGGGGGGGGGGGGGGGGGGGGGGGGGGGGGGGGGGGGGGGGGGGGGGGGGG
>JAOEHQ010047752.1:0-10627 GCA_025447715.1 Asclepias incarnata | reverse complement strand
GGTATGTAATGACACAAAAGGGTGTCTGGTGAAAAAAAATGACAATCACAGGGGTATGTAATGAAATAAATGAACCATGAGGGCGAAAATGCGAATAACGACAACCACAGGGGCACCTAATGAAATTTACTCAAGATTTAAATAAAAGAATCTTGTTTTATTAGGGATACACAAAAATTAGTACATGAGAAATTATATCAAATCGTACATTACACACGGATATTAAGATTTCTTTTTAAATAACTTTTTCATAGATAAGATTAAAATTTACAATAACTAGCAATTTATACCTTGCACCACTTCATCTTTTTATATTTTATTTTTTTATTTTTAAGAAAACTTCTCTCCAGCATTCATTAACTTTAAACAAAATATATCATGTGATTCTCATATATATTTACTCCAAAAAGTCATTAAATTTTCACCACCAATATGACCGTTGGCCTATCTATATCTATATATCTCTTAACGTTCATAAAAGTCTTTTTTATTTAAATAATTCACAATTCGTCCGCTTCTCACCTCTTTGTTAGTTACCGTTATATTCATACCTTCTATCTTCCCTCTTAAACCCCCAAAATTCTGTCCATCTTCATTCAAACCCTAATCTTTATATCCAAAAAAAAAAATCCAATCTTTCAAGAAACCCATCTTTCTTTCGTCTCGGTTTCGTCTGTTGATGATATTATTTTCGGTCCATAAAGAAACCAAGATTTAAGAAGCCAAGATTTTTTAGATCAATTTATTTGTTGATAATAATGGCGGCATTGGCACCCGGGATCTTGTTAAAGCTTTTAAATGGGATGAATTCAGGGGTGAAACCCACAAGTGAACATAGGAGTTCACTTTTACAAGTAACTGATATCGTCCCAGCTGATCTTGATGAGAAAGATTTATGGCCCAAACACGGGTTTTATATTAAAGTTTCGGATTCTTCTCATTCGATATATGTTAGCTTACCTTTTGAACAAGATGATCTTGTTCTTAGTAATAAAATGCAGCTTGGTCAGTTTCTTTATGTTGATAATTTAGAGCCCGGTTCCCCTGTTCCTATAGCTAAAGGTGCTAAACCGCTTCCTGGCAGACACCCGTTTGTTGGTACGCCAGAACCACTTATGGGTTTGAGAAGAAAAGGCGAAAAGAGTGAACAAAAAGGGATTCTGAATATGAATTCGAGTACGAAGTCTTCTGTTCCAAGAAGAGGTTCTTGGGGAACAGGACAAAAAGGGGAAGATGGGGTATGTGCGTCACCAATGGTTTTGAAGCCGTGTCCATTGGATTTCGATCAATGTACGCCTGTGAAAGCGAGGTCTGCAATGAGGGTTAATTTTCCTATGTCGCCGATGATGAGAGGACGGGCAGGTGAGAAAGATGGAGGGACGAATGGAGGGGTTAGAGCCTCTGCAGGTGGAGGGTTGTTATCGAAGATGATGGAAAGCCCGGCTACGAGGAAAAGCTGTGCTATTAATTCTTCTATGATGAAGTATACAAGGAGCAAGAGTACAATTTGTGACAGAGATGCGAAGATTCTAAGAAGTCCCTTTAATACAGCTGTAGGTACATCTTCCTCTTTATTATTATTTTTAATCAATTAATCACTTGAATCAAACTGCTAAATGTAGCTTAATCAAACTGTACGGAGCAACTTAATATGATACATTCATACATTCTTTTTTAATCAAATTAGTTATAGAAAATTATGGATTTTCTACAAGCTATTTGAGAAGAAAAAACCAATTACATGTCCCAAATTCAGTTGATCTTGAGTTTTTTTTTTGCACTTTATTATTGCAGGAAAAGAAAAGCACAACTCCACCTCCAAGTTTACGGAACCCACGAGTGTTGTCTTCTCCCGGTGTCGGTTCGGAGACCAAGAACTATTCAAACTCAAAAATGGCTTCACAACAAGACTCTCCTTATGGGGACACCAACTTATCATTTAATTTACCAGGAAAACTTGGCCTTTTGGGAAAGGTATACCTTCAACTGCCTAAAGTTTGTATTTTTCTGTAATCCTTTCTTGAGTTTTCGAGTTTTGACTTTACAAACAACATGAATGACTTCAAATGTTTCAAACCCATATGGCATTTCTTGTTTTCTGGCTTTACAAACAATGTCACCCTCACAATTCAGTTCCTTATTGTGACCCAATTTCCAAAGTTTTTTACTTTTTTCTACTGTGAAAAAGTGAAAACATTATCAAGACTTCAAATTTTGACTTTTCTGCAACTCCATATGGACTTTTTGTATTTTTTTATTTCTTTCTGTGTTTCAAAGCCAATGTGATCCTCATCATTCAGTTCTGATATTTCTGATGTTATAACTCATATCACTTCAGGAAGCCATCCAACAACGTGAAACAGCTCAGAAGATAGCCCTACAAGCACTTAGAGAGGCCTCGGCCACTGAAACTCTTGTTCGGTCTCTCAAGTAAGACTAACTTCTAGTTTTTTTATGTCAATATTCGTCCATTTTTTCTCTTTGTGTCTATACATCCATACCTAACATCAAATTTTTGTTATAAAACTTGCAGGAATCTATCAAACTTGAGCAAGTCAGCTAAACCCGAAAATCCAGCAGACTGTTTTGATCAGTTTCTTGATTTCCATAACCAAATTGTTCAAGCAGTAGCTGAAATGACATCCATTAAAGCTGCAACCGCTCAAATCTCAGCTGAAGAAACGCCAGTTTTGCACGATATCATGAACAACAACAATTCAGACTCAAACAATGCATCCAAGAGGCGAGCTGCATTATACAAATCAATCGCAGCCTTTCCTGAACGAAATGATCATAAATCAACACCCTTGGGGAAACAAATGAGACCACCATCAAATGTTAATCAAAAACAGAAATTGGTTGATAACGATGAAAACAAGAACCCCGGCGGGTCTAGTTGCAGTCTAAGTAATACCATTAAACTGGGAATGCAGATTGAAACCGAGGCTGGGAATTGGTTTATGGAGTTCTTGGAGAAAGCCTTGGAAAAGGGTATGAAGAAATCGAAAGGAACTGTAGAATCTGATGCTAAGAAAGTTCCTCAATCACTTGTGTTGAAAGTGATCAATTGGGTTGAAGTTGAACAATGTGATTCTAGTAAGAGGCCAGTACATCCAAAAGCAACACAAATTGCTAGGAAATTAAGAATTAAAATGAAGAACCCTTGAATTTTGAAGGGTGAATGTGTGATTTGTGTGTGATTGTGAGAGAATTTATTTTATTTAATTGTGTCAAATATTGTTTGATCATGTACTATTTTTCTTAGTTTATAATAACAATATCAAGTTGAGGTAAATGTACTATTGTTTGACCAACGGGCTTCTAGCCTAACGTTCCAATGGGACCTTCAAGGTGTTGGAGTAGTCACCTCAACAAACTGAACAGCATACTAAACCATTTTGCCTCCAACATAAACCCAATTTGTTCTTGTCACATCATCATTTTATATTAAACTAAAAAATATGGTCCCTATATCAAAGATATCTATACAATAGTTAAGTAAATATTATTATTATTATTATTATTATTATTATTATTATTAGTTAAGTAATGATTATTAGTACTTTTTGATTTATCTATAAAAGAATGTTTTTTACTTTCAAGTGATATGTGCATGTCTCTTTGTCCAAACTTTAGTCTTAGCAATGTCTCTAGATAGATATTTTTAATAAACAAACTTTATTTATTTGAAGAATTCTTTAATGAAAATAGATCAGTTGGTTGGACGATTATCATCTAAAACTGTCATGTGCCACTATTTGCTTTTGATTTATCTCTCACTTGATGGGCATGAGAAGGTCTAAATATGGCCATTTGCTTTCGATTTATCATACATAGATTTGAAACCAAATTAAGTAGTAATTGTTGATGAACAATTGTGATCGCAAATTATGTCAATATTGATAATAATAATAAAGGAATACCTCGTGCATACCATACTATTCAACTCGACTCATGTTTATTGCATATCATATTATCAGCCCTGGCAAAATGGGCGGGTGGGTTTGGGTAACAGGTCAAAACGGGTATGGGTCAAAATGGGTACGGGTCAAAACAGGTAATCTTAAGAAAGCGGGTCAAACGAGTATGGTCATAATGGGTCGGGTACGGGTCGGATCGTTAATTTTTTTATTTATTTATTTTTTTAACTGCAAACCAGTGCTTTGTTATGCAATTGTAGTATTATCAAATTGTGCTTTGACAGTTTGACAAACAATGACGGTTAACCAATTTAACTGCAATTTTAAAGCTATGGCCCTTATAAGCATTGCTTGACTATTTGTAACATATAATAAACATCTTGGCAAAATAAACGTCTACAACATTTGAAAAACAAACTGATGCTTCCAGCTCAAGTCTTTTCACAGAGGATTCGCCAGAGTCAATTGGCATGCATTCAATGGAGTTGGGATCTTCTATCAACTTGCATATGCATAAATTCCATGTAAAATCAGTTTACACACACATATAGTTGGCATTTTCTGCATGGTCTACAAACCCCGAAAGAGAGTCAAATTAACATGAAATTGCAGAAGTCAGGTGTGAGTGTGAATGTGTGACCCAAAATTACTTGCCCACTTCTTCCTCCATGTCAGCAAAATACTCCCAAATTTCATGCAACAATGAAATGGCAGTGAAAAAAACCTGCAAAAAGAAAACCCAAAATTAAAAGCTACTCCACATATTTGACTTTACTTCAAGTCAAACTAAACAAAAAGTATCACTAACCCATTTCTGATTTCAACATAGACTTCACATGATATATTTACTTACTTAAAAAACTAAAAAAAATCAATCTAAAATTCAAAATTCAAAAGTTAGCATAATGAGGTTTACTAGTAATTGAGTGCTCTTGCCATAAAAGTGATATATCTATATATATAACTTCAAACAGAAACTGAATTAGGCCCTGCATTACATCAATAACCAGTTTAGAAGTCTGCTTTATACAAACCAAAAAAAAAAACAGTTTACATAATACCTTATCTCCTTAAGCAATGTTGTCTCCGAGAGCAGGAATTAACGCTTCAATATCTTCAATATCCTAGTTTAACATACTCATAGTGTCATATTGACCCAAATATGGGTAGGCCTGTCTGACTGTTACACATCCCGGCCCCTCTATTTGGCAACCTCTAGTATTTATTTTCATGTTACAATTGTCGAACGGACCTTAAATATGTAATCTAAATTACACAAAATTCTATTGGTTTGAAAGCATAAAATTAAGTCATTTTTAGGAGCAGGACATCATCTTCTTCTATGATGAACTCTGCCAAACAAAATTAAAACAAATATTAAGCATTCAAATATTTTCATTACTTTACTAATGTGTCCCACTTAGTTCTTTATAGTGTTGTCAATTGTACATGAGAGTTATTATTATGTTACGTAAGCTTCGTTATCCATCGGATAATTTCATAACCGGGTTTGTTTATTTTTTTTTTATTCATTAAATATTGTCCGGATAAAGTGTCTGCCTAGATATTGTCTGTGTAAATTAAATACTATTGTTGTTTGTTTTATGTGCTGAATAAAAAAAACATATTAAAAAGTAGTGACTTGATTGGTAAAAGAGTACTTTTGTAACTTTTTCAATTAAGTCATTATTTATAAAATTAAGTTCTAAACAAACACACGCTGATGACTTACTATATTAAGACATTTACTCGTTAAGTTCTATACAAACAACACCTGAAGTCCCTAACCGCACCCCTTTATTAAGATGAAGAGGGGCCGCCCTCTTATATTTTCCGCACCAATCCTTATTTAGGTTATAGACTTTTTTATATGATTTATATCGGTATCTTTAAGTGCTAATTTCATTTTGACGCATAACCGGTGTAGATACATACATAAACTTGCTTCAGTTGTCCAAACAAACTTTTATATTTGATATAGAAGAGATTGTTCAAAACCAATGTTTTGGTATATGTCGTTGGAGATAATGTCATTTGTTGCTAAGGAAATTTTGCTGAACACTTGTGGACCAATAAACCTTCTAAAATATGTCCAATGATCTTTCTGTATCATTGTTATATGTCATGCCAATAGAGATGAGGATTTCGGGTTAATCCAATCAATTTCCGAATAACAGAATAAGTAGTATCTCAGATGAGCTAGCTGACTTATCACGATCGTGACACAAGTGATTAACAGATTCCATTACAATATGTTAAGGGTGCACCAAGGTGGATCAAAGGATGGTGAAAGGGAGCTTCGATCATTGAGTGTCTTGTTTAGTTTGACCAAAAGCTAGACATTCAAAGAGTGGATGTTAGTGATAACATGCTTGAAAACCACTTAGTTAATCCACAAAATGTCTACATAAATGATAACAATTAGTGTTGATTAGTAGCTTAATATTTTGCTTTGTGCTGCAGAATAATTTTATTTTAAGGGTGGTAATAAATCTACCTTTTACTTTGTGTTGCAGAATATTTTAAGGGTGGTGATTAAAAAAAAACAGTTTACATAATACATTACCTTAAGCAATATTTTAGTTCTAATCACCCTATTGCTAATATAAAACTCTCAAGAGTCATGCGCTTAGAATTAAACCACAGTTCTTCTATCATTGATCAAAGTCAACATCATTAATCAATAAACTTTAAAACTAGAAACATGTATTCTGAGACAAGCTTTCGAATCAGAAGTAGTTTATAGGTAAAGTAATCAAATGGTAAATTACAAGTAAAACTTTCCAAAAAAAAAAAAAATTCTTTCACCTAAACACATAACAATAACAAAACCTCACAATGATACGTTACATTTGTAGATTTAAAATGCATTCATGCAAAGGGCTCGGTCTGGGATATGATTATGGTTGTAAACGAGTCAAGTTATTCGTGATCTACTCGAACTCGACTCATTAAAATTTTGAAACAAATCTAGCCCAAACGAGCTCAAGCCGAGTTCGAGCTTCGAACACCAAACTCAAATAGGCTTAAGTGAATAACTTGTATACAACTGCAGCATCTATGTTGAATGTTGCTCTCTTCAGACACATTTCAAACGATGGATATATAATGTGTACATTTAATAAACTTCAAAGTAAGCAACGAAAAACAACACCACCACCGCCTAGTTAAGCTGAATACATATTATCCCCTACTTTTAAATAGTCATAGTCATATATAAAAGTATTATAAGTTAAGTTAATATATGAGCCGTACTCAAACTTCTAAAACTACTAACGAGCCGAGCTTGATCTTTTTATGTATGCTCGAGCTTGCATACACCCATAAATACCGAGTTTGGGACCAAGCCAATAAGAAAGGATTTCGAATCACAGTAAAGTTAAGCCATGTCGGTATGTTTCCCTTTTGCTCATTTATATATCTACAATATAACTTATCCAGAAATATAATTTTAATTTTATAGTAGACAAATTATAAATAGAGAAAATGACGGGTGCTAATGTGCTATTAGTAGTACCTACACTTGATTTTTTATTTTCTTTTTTTATTTTATTTTATTTTTAAACTCGATGACGTTGCTTTTTCGTATTCCTCTAATATGTTACATTCCATTCTCCCTTTTCCCATTTCAAACGCCCTTTTACACATAAAAAAGGTGTATTCATTACTTCACTCTCTTCATATGACTTCCTTTCAACACTACTAAAAACCCCCAAAACAATCATTCTTAATATATAAACAATCTATATCTATATCATGCGCGATTATTTCTTATTTTTCACTTCACGTAAAAAATCCGATAACCAAAAAGCTTTATTGACCGTCAACGATAATAACTGTTATGATCAACCCACCACGGCCGCCGGCGAGTACAACAATCCGACGGCGGCGATGGCTTTGATTCTAAAATCATGGCTCAACGGTAACCGATTACGTTATATAATTCTTATATTATGTTCACCGATAATCATACCGATTGTGTGTGCGATTTGCCCCTTCATTTGCGCCGCCGAAGTCTGTTTTCGAATCTACCGACGTCAGCGGTTGAAATCGGAACCGGCGGCGGAGGTGGTTGCGGCGGCGCCGCCGCTGCCGAAGCGTAAGGAGGATGTGAATAAAAAGGAAATGAGTTTGTTAGATAGGTATTTGGATGATCAATTGGAACTTGCGATTGAGATTTTAGAGGAATGTGGTGGTGAATTAGGGTTAGGTTTTGGTTGTGATTTTCTTGATGATGATTATTTTGATTGTAATTATCAGATTAACAATGATAATAACAATAATAGTAGTAATAATAGTTTGTGTTAAATGTTAATTTTAAGACGTGATATTTTTTTTTTCTTTCTTTTTTTTCGAAAAATGGTGGGTTGATTGTAATTTGTAAATAGCTAATTTTATTGATATCTGGGATTTGATAATATAGTGTTTTTTTTTTATTACAATTTTTGGACAAAAGTCCTTCTGAAAGTATATCCCGTTTATGTCGAGATGTGTTTTTTTATTACAGATTTTGATTGTTTTGTTGCATACTTGCATTGTTTATGAAGTTTATTTTTAACTTTCCAAATGATTAAGTTAGAATATTAAAATGATGATTGAATGTTACTTTTCTTTAAAAGATTCTAAAGATATGAAAAAAAAATAATGAAGTTACAAAGGGTTGTTGGATAATTATTTATGATGATTTATTATTTATTATAATTATAATAATAATGCGATGATGTTAGAGTTTTTTAAAGAGTTTTTCTGTTAAAGTTTTCTATTTGTTAAATGTTTTGACAAATTTTAGTGTGGTATTTGTAAACTAGACGTATGTTCGTGTGATGTGATGGCGATGGTGGTTGCGGGTGTGGTTATTAATGTAAAGGTTATTGGTGTAAAAGGAGAGTAGCATAGTTATTTTAGGAATTGAGAGATCTATTTTATAAATTATTTCATTAAAGGTATTATATGTTTATTATGTGAAAATGTTTAAATTAGTGAATAAAGGATAAGAATAATTTGGGTAGATCAATTGTTTTTTGAGATAAAAAAATGGGGTGGTTTAATTTTACATTTGATAATATAGATGTGACGGAATTAAATAGTTACCTAACATTTGTTTTGTTTGTTTTCTTTTAATAGTATTTTTGATGATTTTGGGCCGGTTGAAGTTATGTTTTAAATAAGGAATAAAAGATGTTCTATCACATTTTCATTGAGTAAAAGAAAAAGATAATTAATGAATAAAGTTAAATACTATTATGTTTAATATTTATAATAATTATTATTATAATAAATTTTCTATACAATAATTCGTAGTGGATAGTAGTTGTACATTGAGTCATTGATGATTATTGATGTATGACTTTGCACAACCAATACAACGTTAAAGATGTTATATTCCCTGATAAAAAAAATTCTATTAATAATGCAGATATTCATATTTATAGCGATATTATTTCGGGTTCTGTTATTCCGACATTTATTTTTCCTACTTTGATCCTCTGAAGCGACTTCCCGTTGGGCGACATATTGTCTCAATAGATCATTTTGTATTTTTTCAATTATGGGATAAAGCTGTCATCTTTTCTATTTTCATCTGACCCAAACAAAAGTTAAGAAAAGTTAAGACTGGAATAAAATAAGGGCTCTTATTTTTAGTTTTTTTTTTCTAAATACACTTTTTAAGATAATTTATGCACAGTATACGACGATAGGTGTATTTGAGAAAAAAGAAGTGAAAATAGATACCTACATAAAATATCCTTTATTCAAACAAAAATGTCAAATCCAATTGCTGAAAGTTGCATATCGTGTCATGTATTTTAGACGATTGAATAGAAGATATAAACAGATGTGTCATGTCAAATATTTAGGATTTAGTGAAATGTACAATTTCATGTCATAGTCATATTCGTGCCTTGGCAAGAGGAACTTTATAGTCATATTGGATATTTGTCTTATTATACTCTCTAATGGGTATATGATGAACAAATTTGCAAAAAATGGATCAGAAAATCAAATAAACACACCTTTTATCACAATTTCAACTCATGATTTGAAGTAATTTCACATGCACGACATATCAAGAATCTATTACCATTGGCCACATGCTTCTTGTGATTCATTTTGAGCCTATGTCACTATGTGTATGTAGTTGAGATGTTGAATACTTAGGCCTCGTACATTCTTACAAAATAACTTTGTTCGGTAAGAGGTTTTCAGACGTATACACGTTTGTTTTTTCTTCAGATCCAGATGTATAAACATCTTAAAAACTTCAAATTCGGTCAGATGTTTGTCGAACATCTTTTTACTTTTGATTTTTTTTATTTTTTATTTTTTTGTCAAAAAAAAATAATAATGTGTTTCTTCCCCCCATTATCTTAGCACCTGTCGATCTCCACTACTTACCTGTTATTGCCAGTGGCTGACCTCCAGTTGACATATGTGATTTGTTTTACATCTGATTTTTTTTTTAGTTTAAAAATAAAATGAACTATGTTGAACATTCAACCCCCAGTTAAACCATCAAAGAAAAATAAGATATAGAAGATATACAGTGAAAGAAAGAATAAGAGAGTAAAGTTATTATTTATTATGGTAGTTGTATCTCTTTTATATAATTGGGAAAATGTTATATGCTATTAACATTATACATGCTGTACACACATAAATATTTTAATGATAAAAGGGGACCCCCCTGAATTTAATGTTTCCCCTCA
>JAOEHQ010047751.1:0-10628 GCA_025447715.1 Asclepias incarnata | reverse complement strand
ATATAAAGATATGTTCTGTGTTGTGATCTATATATCTTGTGCTGTGTACTATGTTTGCTGTGCATCCTGTGTTTCCGATTCAGCGGGGTGTTACACAATTGGCATCAGAGAAATAAAGAGATGGAATTAAGACCATAGGTCTTGAACTTAAATATGATCCAAGACGGGTGATGTGACCCAATATATACATATTTTCTACATCGCTATTTGGACGTTTTGTGCTTGTTTATAGTCGTTTTGCTGTACATTTGGTTCTTTATGGTGTGTGCTAGTATTTTCAGGTTTATAGCATGTACATTGCATGAAATTGACGTGAAACGGTGATTTGGAGGTCCAAGTAGGCTTCCAGACGATTGCAAGGAGAGTTTAGAGGAAGAAACAAGTCATTCTATGATCCTAGACTTGGTCTCGTCGAGACCACATTTGGTCTCGTCGAGATTGAACTCCCGTGAAGAACACAAAAGCAATCAACATTTGGTCTCGTCGAGATGGGACACCAGAGAAGAGAAAGGAAAGTCAAAAAAGAGGTCGACCAGAAAAAGGAATTATTGCTAAACCTATAAATACCAACCATTACTCAACCCTAAAGGATATTCTTCTTCTCCAGCCGTTTTAAGAGCTTTTCAAGGGATTTTTCACCGGATTTAACATCTTGGAAGATCAAGAACGCGATTGGACTTGTTACATTATTGCGATTTCAATTATAGCATTCAATTGATTTAATTCAATAATTCAAGTTGATTTTTATTAACGTTGTGTCGAGGTCTTGATGAATTAATTCCTTATTATTTATTATTGAATTATTTGTGACATATATGTTCTTTGTTAGTGGTACTAGTTGATTCATATATGTGATTTCAATTGTTTATCTTTAATCAATTGATGCTAGTTCATGATATGATAGTGAATGATTTAATAATAATAGGAATTGGTTTGTTTAGTGTAGATTAACGGTTGGTGGTATCACGTTGTTTGCACGTAGACATAATTGTTAATTGAATAATCAAACAAACTAGTTGGTTAATCGAACAAACTAGTTGGTTAATTGAATAATCAAACAAACTAGTTGGTTAAGGGAATTGTCTTAAGCGTTGGTGGTACCAACTTTTACAAAAGAACTGATTAATTAGGTTATTTAAAAGGAATTACAAATGTTGGTGGTACCAGTTTGTGTTTCGTTTGACCACGATTATCATTTGTCAACTTAATTGAATTTGAGCTTAATCAAAAGTGCAACCTGAACTTGTTGTTGAATGGATTCGAGGTAGATGACCGTTTAAATTATTATTTACATCAAAAACCTTTCAGATCAATTCTACGAAATCATTTTCTTTACTTTTTATTGTTAATCTCAATTTTCAAAGCTAAGCCCCATTTTACCTTGAATCACATTAACTCGTGAATTTCTTTAACCACAATCCCTGTGTTCGATCCCGGATTTACCAAGTAAACTATATTGCATACGAACGGGTACACTGCTCGAGAGTGTGTAGTAGTCAGTAGCTAGGTATTCCTCATTCTTTAGATTTAGACTAGATTTTACACATCACATACCCTTGTCAACAACACCACTTCACTTCCTTCATCATTTTTTTTTATTATTATCAACGTTTTTTTTTTTTTAATTTAATAAAAACAATATTGGATTAGTCATGAGCCCACCCATCATGTTTCCCGCTCGTTGCTTAACCTACGATGCAAACCAACACGGCCGTGACAATGGTATCGTTTAACCGACACCTCGTCGGTTTAAACAGAAGGCTACGGTTGCACAAGCCTTTTAACCTAGAGATTCATATGAGTTCATTCCTGATTTCTCCGATGATTACTATTTACTACTCCACATTTCACTCCATTCCCATAAGGTCTCTTCCTATCCTGACGCCGTCGTCACCTCGTCTTGACTGCCACATCAGCTTTCTCTCTCCAAGACATACCCAAGAACCTATCATACCCTCATCCTCACCTCATCCCCATTAAAAAAATATTAAAAACACACACATACATATAAAACTGACCCACTTGTACTCGTCCAAACCCGTTAAAAAGAAGACGAGCAAAGATGACGGACAAGCACGACGATGCCATGCCAATCATGTCCTCAACGACGATGAGGATGAAAGGGTAGAAGACGAAGGATAGGAATGGACCTAATCTAACACACACTGTAGTGTATAAAGTTATGTTTGTGATTTCTCATAACACGGGGCCTACTTCATCTTTTCACTTGTCACGTACGTCCATATCCACTGATTATGATTAAATGTGAGTCATTATTCCAACTAATACCACTTGCTATGTGGCCGTCATTGGCGGTAGAAGGAAGCTTGTGCCATACGTTGAGGATTGCTTATTATAATATAACGGGTGTTGCTATTTCCACCACAAGAGACAAAGGACCGTACAACACATACTGCATACTGTATAAGTGTTTTAAGCTTTAAAGGGGTGAAAATAGCTTTCAACATGGTGGAAATAGGAAGGCACATATTAACTTTTACTCATTGGACCATTATGCTTTAGTTTTATGTACTTATCAAGGTTTGACTAATTATTTATTTCATAACAATAAACATGATAAATAAATTTTAAAAAACTGTTAAAATAATACAACATTACCCTAATCAAACTCATTTCCTTGTACCCGGCCATATCCGTCAATCAAACACCTCATGTGTTGTAGTAAGCTAGTTTTTGTTCTTTTAATTGTGCCTTTCTATTTACACCTCCCCTTTGTCTATTTCCATCTCTTTTGTGCATTAAAAACTTGTACGGTATACATTGTTTATTGTACGATCGTTTGTTGCATATGGTGAAAATAGCACCACCCTTTTAATTTTATATAACGGTATTCACTCATTTAACCTAGTCGGTATTTTTTATTTTATTTTTCTTTTGAACAACATTATTTTATGGGTGATGATCTGTACATCATAATTTTTTAGCTATATACCACCAATCATGCTTCACATTATTGTACTGTACAACATCTTAAAGCATGTTTGGTGGTGTACGGCTAAAAATTAGTGGTGTACGTATCACCACCTTTATTTTATTGATACATTGGCAAGACGCCGAACAATTACATTAAATAGTTGCAACAAATACCACGGGCTAACAAACCAAGACTGCCACACATAAGAATTTTTCTTACATTGATTAGATAAACAAAAAAAACGAGGTGACTACAATGGATTGAAAAACTTCATTGGCTCTTCTATAAGACGTATTAAGCAAATTATCGTTTCAATGTTTCTAAAGTGACCGGTGTGAGTTTTCTTCCACCCCTTTTGTAGTTTTAGCAGTTTAAGTTCCTGGAAGAATTTGGAATATGTAGCTTGTTGTATTTCTAGCTAGCTTTTTGTAACTTTTTGTATCTTTTGGTCTCTAGCTTCTTGCTAGATGGTATATAATTAATAAAATTTCTGCTGTTAAAAAAAAAAAGAAAATTGCTTCTAGAATCCAGCAGTATCTATTAGCTACACCAAGAGGTCGAATCCACATGATAGTTTCATAGGGGGTACCTGCTGGGATTTCCATGTGTAACCACGAAGATATAAGAAGCCTGAGATCCTTATTGAATGGGCAATCCCCAAATAAGTGTGTCGCATCTTCTAATCCTCCTAAGCAAAGATTACAGCCAAGCGAGTCAGATTGGATACCTCGAAAGACCAGATTCGCTTTAGTTGGGAGCCTATTACGAAACAGTCTCCAATTGAATATGCTAACCTTCTTCGGTAAATACTTATTTCAGATTGTAGGCGTACCAAGTGTAGTTACGAGTTTGTTATCAATGGCCACTCTTAGACTACGAACTGAGTATTGTTTATAATTGACTAAACTACCTTTAAATATAACCTTATAGGAATGTTGCCTTTAGTTAGATTTTGCGTAACTCAAAAGCCAAAATTGATCATCTATTGCCTACATTTATTGCCTAAAATTGTAATAAGTTTACTTCATTTCTTCATAAATCAATGATTAGTTTCGAACATCTTGAGTTCAATTTTCTCATGTATGTATAATAGTTTTAAGAAAGTTGTTAAATTTGTTTCAAATAACTGTTAAAAATACTAGTGATTTCATATAAACAAACATGTTAATAAGTAGTACATCACAATACTTATAGTTAGAAACTTGCATTGTATAAATATACGTTATAAAAAATTCAAAATCAAATGTAATATATATCTACTTATAAACAAAAAATCAAAGTAACTAACTGAATTGCAGTAACCACCTAATATAGTTCAGTTTTGGGTTGTAAAAAAAAGATAACTCAACAGGGGAAATTTATTCAAAATTTCTAACTAATTGTACCGAACCGCCCCATTTGCACCTAATCTTGATGCATTTTGTATAAACTATTATAGAGCAAATGCTACATAATAACAACTTATTTTTCCAGTCTATCTATAGTTTTTAAAGTCCATTTAGGTATTTAAAATTTTACCTCATCTTCTAAATAATTTCACAAAAAGGAATTATATTTACCTAGGTGGACATTCTTGATAGGGGTGTAATCGAAGTGAGCCTACTAGTGAAATACATGAAATTACTCATAAAATACTCAACATCGACTCAGACATTGTCGAGTTCAGCTTGAGCTACTTGGGTAAATTTCGAGTGGAAATTTTCTGGCAAAATACTCGTTTCAAAAAGCTTCCGATCCTAATCGAGCTTGTGTTATTATACAATTTTACCCTTAAATATTATATATATATATATATATATATATATATATATATATATATATATCTCAATACTGTTTCATATAATTTATCTTAAATGTAGCGATGCGATACTCGGCCGTCAGTTTTATCATATTATTAATGCTGATATGGATACGTGACCGACAGGTATTTTTTTGTGTTATTTTTACCTTATTATTAATGCAGATATGCGAGACGCGGCCGACAGGTATGACTACTCACTCCTTATTTCCCACCTGTTCTTTACCAGTTTTGGTCGGAGGTCCTTATGGAAACAGCCTCTTTACCTTCGGGTAAAGGAAAGACTGTGTACATCTTACCTCCCCCATACCCCGCTTATGCAGGGATTGGGTATCGTTGTTGTTGTTGTTGTTGTTGCTTATAAAAGAAAAATCATACTATTATTATAAAAAGGTTGCATATTATTATCAAAAGTTCCAAAACATACTATTAAAATCACCCCTCCATTCCACTTTCTTGAAATCCAACTTTAGCCATCTTTTAGGCCTAATTTTCCGTATCAAAAGAACACTCATCACAACAAATGGAAGAAGAAAAAAACCAGCAAGAACAACAGCACTAGTGCCAACTACTATATGCAAACTTCTATAATTCAAAAGAGTTAACAAAACAGTTATCCGTAACAGAACATGAATCCTAGCATAAAACTCATCAAAAACCGGAACCATTTATTCATATCTATTCATATGCAATGTACAACAGCATGCAACATAATATGAGTATCGAATCATATTTAAATAAAATACAAAAAACTTTATTTAGTCCAAACCATATAAAACCATTGTCAAAAACAATCCGTTGCAGAAATTATCCAAATGACAAAAACTGAGATAGAAATCCAACAGGCTAAAAAAAAATCCAGTCTAAATAATCTAAGTAAATTACACTATATCTTATAGTAAATTAAAAAAAAAAACAACATTAATCCAAACCTGTCTCCTTCATAATACATACAAATTGTACTCCTGTTATATCAACTAAATAATCTAAGCTTCCACTAATAATCAGTTTGTAAGCATATATATTGATGTGAATCCAACACGTATACTTATGACCAAATCAGATTAGTTCAAAGTGTGGTTTATTGTTATTGTATAGTAAATGAAGAATGACAATCACAAATTCCCTGTAATCGGAAAGATATTACCAATACTTGAAGTTCAACCTCTCAACATCATATCCTTTATTATCTAACATGCAAGCAAATCCTTCAAAAATCAATAATACTACTACTACTACTACTACTACTACTACTACTACTACTACTAATAATAATAATAATAATAATAATAATAATAATCATCATCATCTTACCCAAAATTATATTATTCCACCGTAACTAAAGGATATTATTGATTAACAATGCAATATCTTACTAAAGGATATTATGGTTCTCTTTTTTTCTTTTGGCTGCTGCTGCTATACGTGACAAGAAAACAATAAGGCTTTTGCCTTCTTTTCTTTTTTTATAACTATTAATATATAAAATACCTTGGTTTAAGGATAATGAATAAATCAATAAGACAAATCCAATTTCACTATTTCTTCCTTTTGCTGGTAGCATACTTCCAACACAGCAAAATAACACAATAATATATATATATTTTTTTATGTTTTGGCTAATACACATGACACCACAAATGAAAGACAACAAACAATAACCCCATTTTTGTGACCGATAGACAACTCAGAACACAACAAACAATAATCCTTTTTTGAATTATATAAAGCATTTACCTAACAAAAATAATAGCAGCAGATGTGATAAAGTAAGGCGATGACTCGTAAAACAATAACAATAATAATAATAACAATAACAATAATCTTACCTTCAGAAGACAATAAATCGTAAAAAAAATAAAGGGCTTCATATCCATCTTGTATCTCTATATATATGAGATCCCTAAACCTAAAAAAAAAAATAGGGATAGATACCAAAATTGAAAATTAAAAAGCGAAAGATTTGATAGCTGTTTATAAAAAGGAATGTTGCTTTAAAAAAATAGGGATCTAATGATCTAATTTGGTGATATACGATTGAATAGAGAGAGCTGTGCATTAGATTCCATAGATTTTTTTGGAGCTTGGAAAAATAAGTAGTGTGGGCTGGAAAGATTTTAACAACCAATTGGCTAGACCAAGTGGAAGTATGGTGATGTTTTACATAGTGAACCCGGGTTCGAATCTCGGGTGGAACAATTTTTTTTTTTATTTAGATAGAAAGCTTGCTTTTCTATGATGGAGATGTGGCGGATGACATGGCATCCACTTGTCGAGCTCACAGCCCTAGTCGATGTAGAGGTGACACGTAAGCAAAAAGCTGACGTGGCGAGCTCTGGGATATGCCACGTAGGCAGCTGGAGATAGAGAAATATATATATATAGAGATAATTTACATTTTATCAAACACCATATATGCATCTAAAAAAAATTCAACTATAAAGCACTAATATATCAAATCTGTTTATACTACATAAACAAATCAGATTTATAAAAAAAAATTATGTTATTGAGAGAAACCTTATATGATTATAGATAAAAAAAAATTACTTTTAAACATATACAATACAATGATTATTAGAAAAATACAATACAATCAATATATAATAAAAATAAACCTTACCTGAATTAAACCATGATCTTTTTAGAGTCAATTTCAAATTTTCATCATTTATAGTTTTTTGTTAAAAATAATGATTTAAAAGGATTAGAATATTTAGATATTAAATAATTCACAAAAATAAAAAAAAGTCACATCTTAAAAGAATAGAAGAAATTAAATTAGTTTTAGTAAATATATACAAAAATAATATTTATAATGTTTTTACGATGAAAAAAAAAAGAATTAAACGATAGAGATAGAATAGTTTAATTGTTAAAAAATTGTTATAAATTTTTTCTTAAATTTAATATATATATATATCTGTTAATAATATTGTTTATTTTTTAAAAGATAAAAATAAAAGAAAAGAAAAGGAGAAAAATAAAGGAATAAAAGAGAGAGACGGAAAAAAAATTCTCCAAAGGGGTTATCATCTTTCAGTTACATATTAAATTTTTTTGAACGACAATTTATTAATAAGCTACACCGGTTTGATAAAAATTCAAAGAATATAAAATGAATGTTTATTATTTAGAAGTGATATTCAAATTCAGAAAATAAACGTTTTAAAAAAACAAACATGATCGATTGTAATTCATAACTTTTTGTGAATTTTTTATATATATATATATATCTATAGAATTGTATTTTTTAAATGAAGATAAAATAAACTCAATACATTTATTCAAAATATTAAAAATTTCATCAACAAAAGACATAAATGTTAATGTTTTACACACCTTTTCAATTTGGGTTCCTCCTCATAGATCCCATAAAACCAACAAGCATTCATGAAAGGAAACCTCTCTTTCGGTAATAAACACTTTCTAACACATCAAATACTTCCAAAATCCACAACAACTTTCCATCAACCACTTATACCACCCACATCATAGCTTGTACATCACTACTATTTTTTAACCTTTTCCATTTCATTTCATTTCCACCAAAAACTTTCACCTTTTCCAAATAAAAACCAAGAAACACAATCCAATTTCTCCTCCTTTTTTTCCTTCCTTTATCCACTTCATGGATTCCGGTAATAGTGGTAGCTTACAATCATCTAGCGGCGATGACGGCGGAGTCGCCACCGCCACCACCATCACCACCACCACCGGTAGCATTGACTCTATGTATCTAAACACTTCTACATACTTCAACCCTATACCAAATCTTCAACCACACCACCACCACCACCAACAACAACAACCACCATCCACTTTCTTCAATCCGACATCGTTTTCACAACCCATAACACAAAACTCAAACCCCATGTACAATCTTGACTCTCTATGGTCAAGAAACCCTAACCCTGATCCGTTTTCCAATCTTGATCATCATTCTCATCAAGATCCGATCTTTGACCCGAACCCGGAAAACCCTATACATAAAAGCCAAAACCCAGAAACCACACCGGCTAAGAACCCTAAAAAACGTACACGTGCTTCACGGCGAGCACCAACCACCGTGTTAACCACCGACACCACTAATTTCCGGCAAATGGTTCAAGAATTTACAGGTATTCCGTCGGCCCCGTTCGCCACGTCATCATCATCGTCGTCACCTTTTTCTCTTCGGCGTGATCTTTTACGGCCGTCGGCGCAGAAGATTCAACTACATCAAAACCAGCCTTCATATTTGAATAACAACAGTACTACAACTAGTAATTTCCATTTAGCCCCCTCAGAAATGCAGAACTTTACAACACAGCCCCTGAACTTATCTAGTTTGTCAAACTTTCAAAATTTGCAAAACCAGATGTTTCCTTTTCAAGGTACCTCACAAACGGTTGTTCCAAGGCAAGGTGATGGAACGGAAGGTGAAAACCAGCAATCGGAAGTTCAGAATGTTGGTTTGGGATCTAATTTGAAAAGATGGAGGAGTGAAAATGAAAATGTGGGTAACTTTGAGGGTGGAAATGGAAATATTCACAATAGTGGTGTTGGTTCTTCTAGAAGTGATGGTGATCAAAATCAACTACCAGCAGGTAACGAGGATCCATGGATTTGTCCTTCCGATTAATTAATTAAGTTTTATTTATTTTTATTATATTTTGATTTTTATGTAACATTTTTAGCTCAATGGATTCTTATACAAAAATTACAATGTGGGGTGTAGGGGTGATTTTTGTTAATTATTTTATAATCAAAATTACCCATAAATATATTAATGAATTAATGAAAGTACATTTTTATTGATTGACAATCATTTCGTAAACTATTAGATATCTTTTAAATTGTATGACATAGTTGTACATTGCTACTTTGGATATTATAATCTTTTTTTAGTTAAATTTGAAATGTTATTGAACTAATGCATGAGTTTCCATGCATATATACTCGATCTCATTTTTTATCTCATCTTTAAAACACGACCCTTAATTAAATTTATATATATTTTTTAAAGTGACGTGGTTAAATTATTGAAAGTATGGTCAATATGTGTTTGTATATATAATGTGTATCAAATAATGTTTCTGGATTTGATTGTTTATATGTGTAAGCACATATATAGTGTATGTGAGTGTGTCTTTATGTTTGTATATTAGAAACAAAACATAAGTGTATATATATATATATATATATATATATATTTGTTACATGGTCGTGTATACCTTCCTGATCAACTACTTGTGAATATATGTATTCTTGTGTATGTTTATATATATATATATATATAGGCATATATATATATATGATGTGGACATAGACACATACTGCATCCATAAGTCAACGAGAGAACACAGTTTTTCCCAACTTGGTTATAATGGTTTTTAGGTTGGTTATAATGCCTCATGAGTGTTCAACTACAACAACTATAAACAGATGTAGTTATAATGGTTCGGGTGTGAGATATAGACAACCATTAGTGTAACCAAAAATCTTTCTGTGATAACCAAAATCTTTCTCTGACAGCCAGAAGGATTTTAAATGCAAACATATGTTCTTATGTTTGATAAAATAATAATATTCGTATTGAACCAACCTATAGCTACCCATCCGTTGGCATTGTGCTAATTCTTTGGGTGGGAATTCCTACCCTACAATTCTACTGAATTGCTGATTCATTGATACGACATATATATATATATATATATATATATATATATATATGAGGAAATGATATATTAGGAACCCCTAAAAGATCAGAAACTTTTAGGAACTTTTTTAAAATTAAAATTAAAAGGATATTTTAGTAAAATCATATATCATTTATTATATAATTGCTTACACATGTTCATATGACTATCTATGTACATTTGATCACCAACTATCCCATGAAACATTTATTTT
>JAOEHQ010047749.1:0-10628 GCA_025447715.1 Asclepias incarnata | reverse complement strand
GTTTTAAGTTTGGAATATTATGTAATGTTTGAAGTTTTTGATATATTTAGATTTTCTATTACATATAATTTCATATTGTAATATTTATTTATTTTTATATATAAAAAAACCCGATTCGGGTTCTCCCCGATTCCGATCCGAGTTTTCAAAAACTCCTGACTCCCCCATCGCCGATCCGATCCCGAGTCACGAGTTCCCCAACCATGGTGACGAGTGGTAGTGGTGACGGCAAATAGTGTAAGTTATTGATGTAAGGGTGTAGTGTAGTTATTTTAGGAGGTAAGGGTAAATGTTTGTAAATTAATTTCATTAAAGGGTATTATAGGTATATCAAGTGGAGATATTTAAAATAGTAAAGAATAGTGAGAGGCATTTTTGATATATCAAATCATCTTTTGAGAAAATGAAGAGAGGTCATTTGTTTTAGATATTAATATAGATACGCAATGAAATTTAGACCAATTAATATTTGAGTTACGAAAAAATTTGTTCAACAGGTTCAACTACACTGCTTCATGAATTCCTTCTATGTTTAATTATGGTAACAAGTAAATGAAATAACATGTACCTTAACATATACATATAGCTAGTACAAACAAACAAATATTGTACCTTTCAAGAAAAAACATTTCTGTATATATTGTTGTATTATTGCACCAAGTTGTATTTAAAAAAGGCAACAAAACAAAGAGACAACAACATCATCAAAGATCTAGGCATTTATTCTCTTTTACTCTCCCATCACTCTTTACACCAAAACAACACATAGTAACACAACAACTTTATCAAATTTTTGTTCATTTCAACAATGAAACTTTCTATTCAAAAACAACCATTTCATGCACTAAAACCATGGTTTCTACTACTAACATTACTCGTTTCGCAGTTGCTAAAACATTGCGATTCACGCTCAACGACACCGTTAAACTGCACTGAAACGTCGCGTTTATGCACGTCATTTTTAGCGTTTAAACGTTCACAAAACGAAACACTAAATGTTGTCATGAGTATGTTTGATGTGTCACATGAACATTTAACAGTCGATGAAGAGAATAATAATTACATATATGTACGTAAAAACTGTTCATGTATGCATGATTCTGCATTATTTCCTAACTACTTAACAAATACTACGTATACTGTTAGGAAAAACAATGTGTCTATGTATCACACGCTTATGAATGCGTATGGTGGTTTGGCCTATTTGGTGTCAAATTTTACGCGTCCTGTGAGTGTAGGCGATGTTGTGAATTTACGATTGTTTTGTGGATGTTCGGATGGATTATGGAATTATTTGTTGAGTTATGTGATGAAAGAAAACGATAGCATTGAAATGTTAGCGAGCAGGTTTGGTGTTAGTATGGATAGTATTGAAGATGTTAATGGAATTAGTAATTCGGATAATGTTACTGTTGGTGCAGTCTATTACATACCTTTGAATTCTGGTATGTTATGTACTTATGTATGATTGTTTTTTTTTTTTACTGCTACTGTTTAGTTAGATATGTTGCATTTTTTTATATTTTTTATTTTACTGATTTACTGTGTTTTTTTTTTATTAGTTTATGTTTGGATTACACATTGTAGCTATGCCAATAGTTTAGTTTTCGAAATTCTTAAATTTGAGGTATAAATGTAATTTTGGTGTTAGCAGGGGCGGAGCCATATAGAGGATAGGGTTGGTCATGGCCCACCCTAAAAAAATTACCGGTAGTGTATTTTAGCATTATATTTTCGTATAGGTGAATTTTGGCCCACCGAATATACTATTTCTTCACTTGTTTGTGTTTGATAAATTTTTCGGCCTACCCTAAACCAAAGTCCTGGCTCCGCCACTAGGTGTTAGGGGATGTTTAGTTAGTTTGTTTTAGACTTTTAGACCTTATGGGCTTAATTACTGAAATTTCAAAAAGCTGATGAACTCTTTTTTAACGGATTACGAGCTTATCAGATTGAAATTATGGCTTATTTAAGCTCATAAACTCAAGTGGATAAGCTCATAAGCTGTTAAAATGAGTTTATTGACTTTTTGAAACTTATGAACTGAGTGTATGGTTTATGAGAAGAGAATCCTTACGAACTTAGGTGTATTGTGTTGAATGATCCACGAGGGACCATCTCTTCTATATGTCTCGACCTTAATGGACAGTTGTAATCAGCTTAGATCTATAGCCATGGTCGACTTAGGGACTTTACATGTATCATAATGTGGGGAAGAAGACTTAAGATGACCCGAAACCAATTAGCAATTGCCAATTAGCACCACTTTTTATTCTAATATGAGTGAACGGTGAACTAGCACACAGTTTGTAAAGCATAAGCATATTAACTGTCAGCATCCTTGTACCATTTTAAGCTTCTTATCTAGAATACTAACAAACATCTTGCAGTTCCCGGAGAGCCATATCCTGTTGAGATTGACCCTCCTGCTCAAGCTCCAGCACCTCCGCTTGTTGCCAATGTTGTAGGTAATGTAGGTTTATAATTGTTACTTGTTATAAACTTCGTCGATTGTACTATTGTAGTAGAGCAGAAGTAAAAAAAAAAGGCCGGTCATGCAAAGCCGTGAATTAAATTGCTTTTTGGCCCAGGAAAACTGTAATCGCGTAGCTTATATCTCTGCCCCTAAATAATCTCATGCATCACTTAAACAGGCATCTGCTGATCTGCGGCATACATAATGTGTATGTATATTGAACTTGTTTGTTACTCAGCGGTTGCTTGAGTAATGAAACTTTTATGTCCTGGTGAAAATGGATGAGTATATAGTTGATTGATTGAACAAGTGAAATATGCTAAACCAACGTATCTGATAGCTTATGCATATAGCATTGTTACCTAAAGACTGATTTTATTGATTGAGATAGTTTTTTTCTGAGCATACTATATAGTATTTCTTACATCTTATAAGAGACGAAATGACTAGTTTTGTTATTATGCAGTAAATCAGAACAATCATAAAGCTCGTGTACCATACCAATGGATTGTAGGGAGCTTGGGGGCCGGTTTGGGACTAATCATAACAGTCCTATGTTGTTTTGTCTATTTAAGATCATCTGCAAGCTATGATGACAAGCAAGGAAGTTGTGAAAAGGATCCGAAAGGAGGAAAAGTTTCTCACAAGTTTCGTATCTTAGGAACAACAGGCTTTTGTTGTGGTTCAAGGTCTGATGATTGGAAAGAAAATAATGGGGAATCTAGTGACCGGCATATAAACATTCCAAAAGGTCGAAACTTTCCGGCTTCTTTACACTATCTGTTATCTGCTTTTAGTCATTACGATTCAACTTTGTTGACCCATTTGACCTGTTTAAAATGAATATTTTCTTTAATACTCCGTAATTTTTATCTTTTGGTTTATTCTTGCAGTTATTGTAAATAATGTGTTTGAAGTGGAGAAGCCTGTAGTCTTCTTATATGAAGAAATATTTTCTGCCACAGATGGTTTCTCCGAATCCAATCTTCTTGGTCATGGTACCTATAGTGCTGTGTACTACGGGTTGCTTCGCGATCGGGTTGGCATCTCTCTTCTTTGCTTCATACTCCGGAAAAAAAAAAAAAAAAAAAAACTAAACTACCCGAGTCACTACCTTACTATAATATAATTGCAGGAAGTTGCTATCAAAAGAATGACCGAAACAAAAACTAAGGAGTTCATTGCAGAAATGAAAGTTTTGTGCAGAGTCCATCATTCTAATTTGGTAAGACCTATGGTTTACGTTTGAGAAACGTTGAACAGCAGATGTGGCAAAATGGGTGGGTTGGTCAATGGGTCGTTTGAGTCGAGTTGATCCGGCAGCACTCTCTGTCCATACCTTTAATCTTATACTGAGTAGAAGAGTAATTTTATTAAGTTGACAAAAATGACTACTTGAATAAGGCAATATTCAAGGTTGTAAACATTTAAGTACACTTTGGATGACTTTCGACCAAATTTGACTTGTTTTATTTTTGCCAAATCTTTATTACACATTTGACCCGTTATCGTAGAATACAATCCAGTTACCCAAACCATCCCACTTTTAAGAATCGAATTGCATCTGGTTTTCTTATGATTAGGTGGAACTGATTGGCTATGCTGCTAGTGATGATAAGCTCTTCCTCATTTACGAATATGCTCACAAAGGTTCACTTAAAAGTCACTTGCATGATCCTCATAACAAGGGTAACATTTTAGTTTATGCTTCGTCATTTACGTACCCAAACTTGAGATCCATGCATTCTAATCATAGCAGTTACATAACTGTAGGTCATCCAACACTTTCTTGGATCATGAGGGTTCAAATCGCACTTGACACTGCAAGGGGGCTAGAATACATACACGAACACACTAAACCTCATTATGTTCATCGTGATGTCAAGACAAGCAATATCTTACTCGATGGTTCTTTCAAAGCCAAGGTACTCATCTTTGCCTTGGTTACAATCAGAACCTTTATGCCACTTTGTCATACATTTGATTCATTTTGTCTCGCAATATAGATTTCAGACTTTGGCTTGGCAAAACTTGTTGGAAGAAGTAATGACGACGAAGCTTCGGTCACAAGAGTAGTTGGAACTTACGGTTATTTAGCTCCCGAGTAGGTCTTTTTGTGTGCACAACTCAAGCTAGTGGTAGAAAAATGGGGTGGGGTGTGTTACAGGTCAACATAGGTTTCGCGACGAAAACAAAACCTTAACTCAGATTTTTGACTAAAAGTCCATTTTTTTTTATTAATGATAAAACCAAATAACAATGAAACCTAAGCCCTATATTTATAGGGTAAACTAGATAAACCCTAAATAATTAAAACTAATTTTCTGAAAACTTCTAAGATGGTTAGGAAACATCCCTAACCATTCCTTATTGGAAAACAATTAAAAACATAAAAATAAGCCAATAAAAATAGAAAAACGTCATTTTGACCCCCTAAACGACCCCTAAGGCTAAAAACTGACAGGACTCATGGCAAAGCCATGAGACTTGACCATTGGCCCATTTTTCATCAACCCTGCAATTTCATCCGGTGTCAGCATTTTTGGGATGATGAGATCATCAAAATTTCATTCCTAATAGTGATGACATCATCTATGTTTTCTTCTTTCTTCCGCCTTTCTTATGCTCCACTTGAACCATAAACGCGTCGGCTAACTCTTGAATCATATCCTGATTAGGTTGTCCCACCAAGACTTCTTATCCATTATTAATTTAATTTAACTATCTTGCTATGTTGAGTTGAATAACTAAATGCATTTAACCATAGGATAAACCTATATTGACACTTGTAGGTTAGATGGGTCGAATTTGCTGCCTGTAGCCCAAACTGTTATGATTGCCCAACCAACTTCTTGATAACCACTTTAGTATTATATTACAGATACCTTAGGGATGGTCTTGCCACAGCTAAGAGTGATGTATATGCATTTGGCGTTATTCTTTTTGAGATAATATCCGGAAAAGATGCCATAATACAAACCGAATCTGGTTTGACGAAAAATTCCGAGAGACGATCGTTGGCATCTGTTGTAAGTCTACTATCACAAGTTAACAAAGTCTAATATAATGTATCTAGCAGAATGTTAAAATCATGAAACATGAAATTTGAAACAGATGGTAGATTACTTTCTCAAGTCTGTTATTCTTTTGTGGGAAACTGCAGATGTTGGCAGCTCTTAAGAATGCACCGGAGTCTATCAGTACTTCGAGCTTAAAAGATCATATCGATCCAAGTTTGATGGATTTATTTCCCCATGACTGTGTTTTCAAGGTACTACAATGTTTTATTGTTTGAGCCATTGGACTTGTGTTTATATCTCACAGGTCAAATGGGTTAAGCTAAAAGACTTCACTATAAAAAAAAACGAGTCAAACGGGTTGAAAGTCATCTAGAATGTACTAAAAGTCATAAAATACTCTTAATTTACTCTTTTAAAACACGTCTAGCTTATGGTTTTGTTAATATATGTAACACAACAATTATATATCTATAATATGTGGTTGATCTGAAACTTTGTAGATGGCCATGCTTGCAAAACAATGCGTGGATGATGATCCGATCTTACGACCAGACATGAAGCAAGTTGTTATTTCCCTTTCAAATATTCTTTTGTCTTCGGTAGAGTGGGAAGCCACTCTTGCAGGAAATAGCCAGGTATTCAGTGGCCTTGTTCAAGGTAGATAATGTTGCCTGCTTAACTATCTTCCATCTTTTTGATCTTTAATTCCAATCTCCATTTCGCAATTATGATGCTAGAACGTACCGTTTTGTAGCATGTATATAGTTGTATAGATTGTTAACGTGCCACGGGATTGCCTGGCCTTTATAGATAATTTATGTAATACCATTCTCTACAATAGTGATATCGTTATATACAGTTGTTTTTCAATTTTTTTTGTGGGTCTGGCCCGTAGATGAAGTGCCACCCTGCTAAATCAGATCTTCACCTTGTTTTGACATGAAAACGAATATTGTTACAGTAATAATCTAAATGTATGAATAAAATGATTTAGGACATTATAGATATTATAAATAGACTTTGGAAAATTCTCAACGTGTTTGACCCATTCCCTTTTTAATTAAATTTTTACCTGACCCGTTTGAGATCAAGGTTAATTTAACTCAACCCATTTATAAGTAAATGGGTCAAAGTTTCCACTTGGTCTGTCGTCGCTACCTAAGGAACTAAACATATAGGAAACAGACTAATGATACTAAAAACATGATTATTAGTATTAAATTCCACCTAAGCAAAAACAATAAGAACTTGATGACTATAAACGAGTCAATACAACATTTCATGATCCCATTTCTCTAAAAAGAAGTCTCGTATTCAATGGTTTCATTTGCATAATGAGGTTAGTATACGTCGAGGTGGGGAAATCAATGTTAATCGGGCATGAAGAACTGCAAGATTATCTAACATAAGAACATCACCCTTTTGCCAAGGTATTACAACACATTCATCATCTAGGATCATAGAACAGTCTTGAACGACATGAGGAGGCAATGGTTGACCATCTCCAAGTGTCACTGATTTTGCTGGAAAGAAAGAAAGAAAGAAACTGCTCAGTGCCGCCTTCCGCGGGTTTTGAGCCCCAATACCTCGACGGTGTATGGGGGAGGTTAAGATGTAAGCAGACCTTACCTCTACCTAAGTAGAAAGGCTGCTTCCATTTTCTAAAAGACCTTACATCTTTCACACACACTTCCAACTAAAAGACCTAAATAATAATAATAATTAGGTGATACCCATGCGTTGCATGGACTTATTAAAATTTTAAAATATTAACTAATTAATCATTAGTTCGAAGATGGAAAACAAACATACATGCTATTATAATAAAAAAGCATTGGGTCTATTATTAAAAATTATGAAATTCAAATCTACAAATACATATATTTAAAAATAAATAAATTTATATGGTCAAAGAAAATATTAGAAATGATGAATCACTTTGATGATAGTCACTTTAATTTATGATCAAAAAAGTATGATCTGAAAACAAACATCGAATCATTATTATTTTGTGGAAATATATTAAAATTTAAATTATTGTATCAATTTGAATATATAGCTTACCTTGAATTAATGTAATACATCTTCTGTTAGAATTATAGATTTTTGACCCGTAGATCAAAAAATGATATCATCATCTAACAATTAGTTAATAATATTTTTAATCCTCCCACTTTTAATCTTTTTATTTACAAACCCTTCATTTAAGTCTGTTAGTATTAATTTAGGAAAATTAATTAAACCCGGTCCAACAGCAGTTCGACCGGTTTACATACATGTTATATGTCGCATGTATGAATTGATAGGCACCCAGCCTATCACTTGTAAACATTATTTTATTGTTGTAGTGTAAAAGTCATCAGGTAACCTTTACTAAATAAAATAAAATAAAATAATAAAGAATAAGAAGTTGTTGTGATGACCTATTTTTGACCACAATACATTCTTTATAAATTGCAGCACATCGACTATGAAAAATACAGCTTGTAAGCCCTTCAAGTTTCCATCATCGTCAATTTCAGCCCAAACTTTTAGTACATACATAAACAAATTCTCAACAAACATGTTTAACTGATTTCCTTCTACTCAACTCACAATACCTCAAACTAATTTTGATGAAAATAAATTATTATTACATTTTTCCATCACAATATCAAAGGTATCACTCTTTTTTATATTGTTATAACAATGTACAATTATCACAACATATTGTACTAAGTTTTTTTTTTAATTTTTTTTTTTTGAAAGATATACTGTACGAGTATTTAATACACCGTTGTTGTAAATTAATCAAAAAGAATAATACCAATATAAATTCCCATTATTAAACATCCACTGTCTAACAATAACTACAAAACCCAATAAACACTTGTCCAAAACGTACTAAAAAAATTCAAATATAAGATGTATACAGCAATCATAAATCCCTCTTGCCTTTTCTATGTTCTGCTGCAAACTGCAAAGGGCAAATAATAATTCAAAAAACACAGAATCACATTTACATACTCATAAACACGATAAAATAGAGTAACATGTTCACAAAACCCATTTTATTCCCCTTACAAATCCCTCTGCTAAATAAACACAAGCATTAATTCTCACCAAACAGCTGTACCATTTCAATCACTTCAAAACGATCTATTTGGGTAAGAAGAAGATGATGGTGACGACTTGGCTTTAGCAAAATCCACAAGATCTTTAAACAAAGCATCTTCGGGTTTTTCTTTCTTGGGTGGCATTGAAGAGTTCATAGAAAGATTCTGAGTCTGACCAACCAAGCTATCAAAGGATGGACCCGAACCACTGCTAGAATGTGATGTGTGGTTCTGGTCAAAAAACTGCTGTCTCTGGCCCTGTTTTGCGGGTGGTGGTGGGATGGACAAAGGTGAAATGGCAGGTGGTGCACCATATCGACCGAAAGGTGAATTGTCAGTGACCTTGGGTTCATCATATGTAGGCTGATCGGTAAAAAGTGTTGCAGTCGGGTTTATGTAATCAGATGATGGAGGAGAGGATACTTTTGGTGGACTTGTTGATGGTTTAGAGGTGTATGTATCACCGCTAAGATAATCAATCATCATGCTTGAGTCAGAACTAATAGGCCTCTTTGATGTGGGTGGAGGGGGTAGCAGTGGGGCTGCACGCACTGGTTCATTTCTTGTAACATTTTGGTTCCGGCTGTGTCCCCTGAAACAATACAAGCATGTTTGAGTTCATCAGTTTGAATTTATGTTCTAATATGCTACATTTCCACCTTAGAAAATAAACAAAGCTCCTGTTACAAAATATTGGTTCCGCCAACATTTTTCTATTCCATCATACCGAACGATATATCAGATATTGAAACAATTTTCAGAGAACACAAGACGGGTCACAACATACAATACAAAAATTATTAGATCAAACGGAAACAGGTAAAATGGATTAAAAGAGACAATCCACCAAGGATGCTTTTTCATTCCTTTTGTAGTACTCCTAAATACAAATTATTTGTAAGAAGTAACAAAAAGTTAGACAATGGTTTTGGTCAACTGGGCCCACATCTACAAGAGACTGATGTTTCGATATGTTACCCAACCCTCCACCTAAGGGCGACAAACATAAAAAGTAAAAAAAGTCAACTTTCGTAGACCCAGAATCACAGCAAATCATTAAGGGTGACTCATGGAGACAGAATTAGAAAGAAAAAAAAATCTAAAACTACACAATCTACAAAGAGGTGTAGCCGTGTAGGTGGGTAAAATCCAACCCGGTCCAGTGTTTGAACCTTACTAAAAGATTACCCATTGAGCTGTTATCCAATCCCCACCCAACCCCTAACCCAACCAATTTTCGTGCCCTTTACCTACAAATTCATGAATGGATAAAAGTTGATAACTTTGCTGACTGACTCCAATGTAAAGGTAAGAAATTATTACCGGTGTACTAGCTGACCAAAATCATCATCAGAATCATCATCCTCGTGAGTAACATTCACAAAAGGCGCAACCGAACTTTCACTTGTTCGGGTGGCAGCAGGCTGAGCAGGGCTGCCTTTAGCAATAGCATCATGGTGTTGAAGAACACGCATCAAAGTATCATTCAATGTCAAACCCTTACCTAGAAGCTGTTCATCTCTGAAAAAGAGTCATAGTCAAAGCTATCATAGCCAGGAATGCAAAAATGATGCACAAACTCAAACTAGGTTATCACACTTTGAAAAAAGTCAGGTGCTTACAATGTAGTGTTTACAAGGGTCATGACACGTTGTTGGTAAGAGCGGCATTGGTCAACAAGGTCAACAATCAAGTCTTCTTTTAGTCCCTGCCACAAGATAGGATCGAATATATTAAAAATTGAACATGATGTCACAAGTCATAACCTCCAATTTTTCTCCCAAATTCCATAACCATCTATATTAGAGCACTTTTGTCTAGTTTAAATCAAACTACCTAAGATAGGTCAATGAAAATTGATATTCTTATCAATTTTAATCAAATTACATACATAAACCAAGAAATTAGACGAAGATGATGTGTAATCAGGGGCGCAGCTTCCACAGGGCCAAGGGGGGGGCGACCCCCCGAATTTTTTTTTGCGATGTAGGGGTATATAGTTTTCGTGTAGAAAAATTTCGGTATATTTGGTTTCGA
>JAOEHQ010047748.1:0-10629 GCA_025447715.1 Asclepias incarnata | reverse complement strand
ATGATAATGGTGAATGTATTGATTAAGTGCACACTTGGGTTGAAGGTTTGGCTGAATGCTTAATGTATAGTTATTGTCTTCTTTGTTAATGTCATAATGTGGACCTTTGAGTACTCCACTTTCAGTTGGCGTTTTACTGAGCTATCATGTATCAGTGCATGAATTGTCATTCAATTGTCAATGAATGAATATATTGTTATTAGTATGGCTTGGT
Organism: Asclepias incarnata; assembly: GCA_025447715.1. Classification (NCBI taxonomy): domain Eukaryota; kingdom Viridiplantae; phylum Streptophyta; class Magnoliopsida; order Gentianales; family Apocynaceae; genus Asclepias; species Asclepias incarnata. The sequence continues at coordinate 10,415 of JAOEHQ010047748.1, read as the reverse complement.
TAAAAGAATTAAATTCTGGTATTTATTATGATTAGTATTAGTAGGAATTCAATGAGAAGCCTTAGGGTCTAAACTGCCACAGATTGACAGTCGAAGGGTTGAATTCGGGTATTTATTATGATTAGTATTAGTAGGAATTGAATGAGAAGCTTTAGGGTCTAAATTGCCATGGATTGACAGTCCAAGGCATGGACGGATTTACAATCGGGGCAGTGTGGGCAGCTGGCCCCACTCCAATTTCGGTATAATGTAATTTTTATATTATTTTAATGGTATATTTATAATTTGACCCTAAAAAAAAAAAATACATACAAATGTCACATTCGTAGTCATAAGCTTCTTCTTTGAAAGTCACTGATCATGGAAGCATTAGTTTTAAGATAGATCACTCTATTAGCAAAATAAAAAGCTTGAGTTGTTTTGATTTTTAATATAAAGGAAAAAGTGAGGCTGAAGAAAATGTTTTCTTTGTTTGGATAAGTGTGTAAATGTATAATACATTAATAGTATAACTGTATGTGGAAAAGTTATTTTCTTTTTAAATTATTATAACATATATTTATCTCAAATAACTAATAATAATAATAATAATCATAATAATTATGTAGGAAAGATATGTACAAGTTAATTATTTCATTAAAAATCATATATTTGATATATATATATATATATATATATATATATATAACTGATTTCGATGAACTTATTTTATGTTGTTTAATATAATACAACTCTTCAGCCACCACATGTTCCAAAATTACAATGACCAACATTTATGTTAAAGAAAAACGTTCTCATAGCCAGCAGTCACCTAAGCTAAACTTGGCATTCTCAACACCGATCTTTGATAATCTGACTAAACCGGGCCTTAGGGAACGAAATTCTTTTAGGGGCCCATTTTCTATTCTCGAGCCAGGACCCAATTTTATTTTATTTTATTTTTTACATTCTCGGAGACGGCTCTTATAAGTATGACAAACGACTTCTAAATTTGCCCCCTCGTAAAAAATTTTTTGGCTCCGTCCCTGATATTCTTTCCCTTGTTCTATTTCGTCAAAAACAATTGAATGATATTGTTTCATTAATTATGATTGGTTTGGCTAGTCTTTACCGGCCTAGTATTTAAACTTGCCAAATTGGACTTACATTTTTGACTATATACAGAGATGACCACGTATATTAAATAATAACTTAAACTTATGAATAACAAGTCTTTACATTATATAATAATGTTGATGTCAATAATATTCAACCGTCATAAATAGGGTATGAAAAAGTGTGATGTAGACAATATGTGGTATATTATTTGTACTTGTTACATATAAATAAATTACGAGTATGTTATGTATTTATTAACTTCGTTACAAATGACTTTTGGTCTACGGGTATCGGTAGTTTCCCTTGACCGGCCTTGTGATCATGGATTCAAGCCTCATTGTAGGCCTTTGGTATAACATTAGTTAGTAGTAGTTGACGGTTAAAAAAAACCCTCCATATACACAATAAACATAAGACCAAATAAAAATCACAGTTAAAAGTATGAATATGAAAAAAAAAATTGATGTCTATTGGTGGAAGAATTACTCTCATATCGTCGGTTCTTGGGTCTCTTGGCAACTATTTTTTGTCCATTTTTCGCATGCCTAAAGCTATGGTAAACAAAATTAGAGTCTTTAAGGTCCACATTTTTCTGGGGTGGTTCTATCAACGAAAGAAAATTCCATTGGATTAAATGGGATTCGGTCCTTGTGGGGAAGAAAAAAGGTGGAATTGGTATTGGCAGCTTACATGCCATGAATATTTCTCTTCTTTACAAATGGAGATGGCGTGGTCTACAAAATGTTGATAGCCTTTGGGCACGTGTCATTTCAGATATTCATGGTGCTGATTGCTTCTATAGCATGTCTGCTAATTCGAAAGGCTTATGGAAGGATATCACATCGGTGGTGAAAGATGTTCATCAGAGCTATTCGTTGCCAACGGACGTGATTAGTTGGAAGGTTGTTAATGGAAAAACTACTAGATTTTGGAAAGATATTTGGTGTGAAGAAAGTATTGCTTTTGCTTCGCAGTTCCATCGTGTATTGCCATTGAAAATGAAAAGGATTGTATTGTTAATGAAAGACGGGGAAAAACAACCTGGTGTTGGAATTGGAGACGCGAGCCAAGGAGTGGGCTAGAACAAGAACATCTGGTTAGTCTCATGAATCTCCTTCCTAGTAACCTTAGCAATGAGAAAGACTCATGGTCGTGGAATTTTGAAGGTAAGTCGGTTTTTTCTGTTGCAAAAATTCGTAATTTTATTGATAACAAGTATCTTTCTCATTTGGTTAACAATAATTTTTGGAATAAGTGGGTGCCCAAAAAAGTAAATATTTTTGTTTGGAGATTAGTGCGTAATTGTATACCAATCAATGTCAAATTATTTGGTCGAGGTGTGGATGTCGATTTTGTTAGCTGTCAGCTTTGTGACTCTGATATTGATGACACATCTCATTTGTTTGTTGATTGCGGTTTGCTAAAAGCAACTAGACATATGATAAGAGAGTGGGTCCTGGTCGATTTACCTGAGATGGATCCTGGTAGCACTATTTTGTGGGTTAATGACCTTAATTACATTGCTCAGTCAAGAAAGGTTTTAGAAGATATTGTTTTCATTTTGTGGTGACACATATGGAAAGAGAGAAATAATGTTTTGCACAATGGTAAACATGAAAATGCTTCTAACATCTTCAACTCTATTGTTTCGTTATCGTTTCTTTGGGTATCTAACAGAGACAGGAAGCAAAATTATGGTTGGAATGATTGGATCGTGAATCCTCTTGTTAAAGGATGAGTTGGCTCATGATTATTTGGTGTTGATTCATATTAGCTAGTTTCTTTGCTTTGATTCAGTTTATCACCGTGACATGGTTGAGACTACTACATCAAAAACACCACGAAGTGAAAATCGGTGGCTCAGCCTTCGTTGGTTGAGAGTTTTTCTCGTGTCTTGGGTCACTGTAATTGGCACAAGTTTTTTCCACTCCTTTTGTAGTTCTCGCAGTTAATGTTGCGGGTTGGGTCTAGAATAGTTGTTTTGTTTATTTATAGATTATTTGTAATTGTACTTTTTGCAACTAGCACCTTGCTAGGGGCTTTTTAGTTTATAAAATTCTGCCGTTCTAAAAAAAAGTATGAATATGAAAGTAATAAATATATGTAAACATAATGATGTACTTTTATTATAAAAATAATCTATTTTTTTTTTCAAGATACTAACACTTAGCTCTAGAATTGATGAAACAAGAGAAAAATAAAGAAGATGAACCAATCTTGTGCTCTCCCGAGTTTTATTAATAGAGAGAAAAGCAAGAAAAAGAGATCAATATAGCTAAATTTAATTTCTAACACTTTCTTCGATGGTTCATTTCTCACTTTCTCTTCTCTCCCTTCACTTTTTTTTTTTTATTCCCTTAAAAACTCGGAAACAAGACGTAAAGAAAGAAAGAAAATAAAGTGCTGGGTTATGCGGAGAATATGAGGTTAAAGAATAAATAATATTTAAATAATTCTTTTATGAATATTTGGATTACCGTCAAAGTGGGCATGTGTTGAGTTCTCCAAGTAGCCATTTTTGTCTTCTGACTTGTCACATTTTTTGTTGACAATATAAAATTAATTAACGTGGTTTTTTTATTAAAAAAAGTATATTTATATAACTATTCACCTGAAAAGAAATAACATATTACGTACTCTGGAAACATTTTTGTAGTTTTGTACGTGTGAGTCGACCGAGGGAGGATGGATGTTTTAATGAATAAAGATTAATATGTAAATATCAACGATATCCAATCCCGTCTATGTTAGATGCATGTCAGTATGTCTATAGGTAGATGTACTTGTTTTTAATTAATAAAGATTAATGTTATAATTAAAAAGAAAACGAGTGAGTTCAATGTTTTGAAAATGAATGACAACTTTCCACTATTGTGTGTGAGCTACATCACAATCGACTATATTATACGTACATAGTCTCTTGTTGACCATTTGCATTATCACCATTCTAACTATTTTTTGTACTCTCGGATTTTATATTATAATATGATATGTTACACATAATTAGTTGATATAAACAATCTTTTACTTTTCGATGATTATGCGTGCTTAATACATGGGAGGTGATACATTTACCATCTTTATGTATTATTGACTTGTATAGTCTGTTGTATAAGTTGTAAATTATAGTAAATGAATCAATATTTGTGATAATATATCACCTCTTTTTATACATGTATATTAAGATAAATTTGTAAGTGTGTGTAAATGAGCACTCTTGAAGTGATTATAATGACTTCGTTAGTGACAATAATATACATTCTTGTAAAAACAAAGAAATCTTTATCCACTTGGCTAAATCTTATTATCTTTTCTACGAACAATCAAATCAAATCAAATAAATAAATATCGTACACATTATGGGTATTGTTTGGTGTAGTTTCACTTTCACATTAGGTCAAATCACTTCCTTATCGGACTAACATCAAAAATGATGTAACAAGATTAAATTAGTGCATAGTGTACAACAAGTAAATGCATAGGGTACAACTAATCCTAGTAAAAAGGCATTAAAATCATCATAAATTTTATTAAATTCCATTGATGATGAAAAGGAAAAGGACCAAAATGTAAAGAAGATGTCTCAACAACAAAAGTTGCGGAAACTCAAAACTATATATGATGACTTTGAGGAGAAAAAAGAAAAAGAATTGAGAAGTTATGCTTTCTTTATTAGTTGGGTAAGGAATCATCAATATCATATGTCAAATATTTTTGGCTTTACCAAACTTTTTTATTTACAAGTTACCTTCCTATTTATGATAAAACTAGATCAAGAGATTTTATGTTTCATTTACGTTTGTATCCATTATTCCATTACATACCTTCTTTTCTTATTGGTATATATTAGAGATTAAAGATAACCTATCAACAAGTTATGGGTTTAAATATCATTAAGTTTAATGATTTTACTTCAAATTTCAAAATTATGACCTTAAATGGTTTTGTTTCTTTTAATGTATATTGTTAATATAAATTCTCTAACCTATAATATATGTTTACAATTCAAGTAGCAAAATTTCTTCAACAATCACACTTTTGATTTTTGTTGCCGTACATTACGTGAGTGTAATTGCTAGTATATTATATATATGGTAACATCATGTGTGGAATATAACCACGGAGCTTTGATCTAAGTGGTATCATACCTTTTTTTTTAGAATGACAATATATTATTAATAAAAAAAACCACAACAACTTCCAAGACGCTAGAAGTGAATACAAAAAATACAATCTAGAATATACAAGAACCTATCTAGATCAGTCCTAAGACTATATGTAATTACTATGTAGAATATATTTTTTGTCGTATAAAAAAAATGAAATTAAAGACGAGTACTTATAATTTGAAAATGTATCAACATGACCATTTATGTTGTAGCTAGGAGTGTAGGACTAGTCATTATCTTCGAGCCAAAAAGTTATTTGTTAAATCCGATGATAATTGACATATCTAATGTTCTTTATATTTTTAGGTAAGTATATATAAGTTTATGTTTCATTAGTAATAGCCTTCAAAAACCAATCTATCATAAATAGAGTGGTACACGTTATCAATGAAACTTAAGGCCTATATGGAGAGACTTAAATGACACGGGTTTGATCTTTTGGGGTGGCCAGATCATGAGAGAATTAAATGGAGATATTTCATCGGCATCAAAAATCTTACGGGGAGGTCATGATGGACATTTAATTTGGTACCGGAGACAGAGTTCCCTTCTTAACCTTTTTTTTTTAATAACAGTCTTGAAAATGATTAATGTACGAACTTAAAATGTGTAGTTAAAGATATATAGCAAAGAGTGAAGATATATAACAAAATCGAAAACAAAAATCTAATTAAAACGTGCGTTAAAGTGTTAAAATTTGGATAAGTTAGAGACGTCTAGATCGACATACAATTTAGAGACATATAATTAGGGGTGTAAACAAGTTAAGTCTGCTCGTGAACTATTCGAATTCGATTTTTAAAAAGCTCGTTTCGATCCGAGCCTAAACGAACTCGAGTCGAATTCGAGCTTAATTATTGACTAGTTTACTAATCGAGCCCGAGCTCAAACTTCGAATACATAATTCGATTAAGCTCGCGAGCCTAAACGAGCTTTCATAGATAATATCATAATCATAATATAATAATATATATATATACACACACATATTATTATATTAATTGAGCTTTCATATACTAATCGAGCCGAGCCTAAACGAGCTTTTTTCACGAGCTTCTGATAATCGAGCTTAGTTTTGATCACTTATCGAGCTTGAGCTCGAGCCAAGCTTGAACTCGTTTAGTTTTTTTTTTTGACAAACAAGCCGATATCGAGTCGAGCTCGAGCTTTTTTAATACACCACGAGCCGAGCTCGAGTTTAAATAATAAAGTTCGAATGAGCTCGAACTCGAGCTCCTAAAACAAGCTTGAGCTCGTCTCGGCTCGGCTCGTTTCCTACCATATAATCATTACATTTACCTATCTTGTCCTAAAGTATCCTTTAAACACTTAATTATTAAGGACACATTTGATAAAATCCACAAAATTTTTATTATTAGTTTCTCTATAAATATTTGGTTAGGCGAAACACGTGCATTTTAATTAATACTCTGGTCTTCATTTTAATTTTGATGTACTATCGCAATTGTCGTTTAACATTGTGCCATATTTGGAGAAGCACATAGTCATGGCACCACACCAACATTTGTAGGTCATGTTGTTGATGGCAATTCAATGAATAGTGATTATATATAAAAAAAAATCTTCTGTTTAGACACAAGTGAAGTTATATAATCATGCATTGGTGTTTTTATATTTTTAGATTATGATAGTTTTAAGTGCATGTTGTCATTAATACGTTATTACATGTATAAACTTTACACTTTATATATTGATTATTGAACACCAATTTACGAATTTTCTAACTATAAAATACAAATTTTTATACATCCAATTAGTAATATAATATAACAAAAATAGAGTTACATGAATAATCAAGCAAAAAACTCCACATAAAAATTAATTAATTTTTGAACAATTTTGCTTTAATCATATATGTACAGTGATGATAACAAACATGCTAGTAACATATCCAATAAATAAATAAAAAACAAAAATCTATTTTTGTATATCAAGTTAAAAGTCGAGTCTATAAGTGAAGGAAAAAAAGATTTTGTACCCAATATGTGCAAAGCTAAAGTATCTTTTTTATAGTTTAATCTTTTTTGGTAATGAAACATCAAGTGGTTATACAAAATAAAAAATAAAAAAAAAATTATCTATCTTTGTCATGTATATCATTTTCTAGAAATCTCTATGACACTAAATAAAACTATTGGCGAGAGTATTTGTTGCAAAATCTAGTAAGGTAATTTACTGTCCTTCTTCTTTTTTAGTGGGAAGTGATAAAAATTCTTATTCCACTTTTCTTTTTTTCTTCGTTTCTTTTGACTTTTGTACCGCGCGGGCTAAGCGAATAAGCAGCTTTTACTACATATTTTCTGTACGAAGAAGGATACTGTAAAACTTTGCATATCGCGTTTAACACACAAAAAAAAAAAGAGGTTACACCATTGCACATGTTACATATGGCACCATCAACATTATTAGCATACTAGTGTACGTTGATTAGAATAGGAAAGCTGTTAATTCATTGTGATTTACGTCAGCTATTATTAAGCATCATCGAGGAAATTTTATTAGTCATTCATATGATATTTTTTTATATATGATCATTAAATAAAAGAGAAATATATAATATATAACTACTTATAAAACATTTTGGAGATTTTTATTTTTATAATGTCTTAAAATTAAGATTTTTAAAGTTACATATTATCCCTCTAAAATATTTATATTATATATCTCTTATCTGTTAAAATATATACGCTACCTCCTTTTACATCAATTACTTTTACATATACTACCTACACTACTCGACGTCGCCACTACCACCACACCGTTGCCACTGTATTGCGTGGGTACCCTCCCCTCTTTTACAAGATTCAGACTTTGAAATACCCATAATACCCTTATGACTTCCCCACTTATATAATACATATTTTCCTTATCCATTTAGTCAAACTTCCTCACTTATATAATTATCTACTTGGCTCATCCATTTAGTCAAACTTTCCCACTTATATAATTATCTTATTCATATTTAGTTTTTGTATGAAGTAAGTGACCACACATTAATTTATAGTCAATCCGTATATCATACATGTATTAATGGGGTGTTTGGTTTTATATTTGGAATCACTATGGATTTAATTTTTTTAGTGGGAATGAGAACAGGTTTTGAAACCCATCGGCCTTTGTGAGTTTGAAATTTAGTTATATTGATAGGATTTGATTTTCAATATATAACTTTAAAACAATAAACCAAACACTTTTAAGGAGAAAGTTTCATTCCCATTCCTTTGAACCAATCACACCCTAAGACTAGTTACCAATCATCAAGGGTAATGTCTTTATGTTATATATGTATCTCATCTCAATATATAATAAAATAAAACTTTTAATTTTAAATTAAAAAAATATGGAACATTGATTGTATTTCATCCATACCTTTTTCACTTTTAGATCATTTAGATAACGTCATCATTGACTAAGGTATTAACACTTTTGGTCTTCTTAATATTATATAAATTACACAAATTTTAAATTTTATATATAAATATATATAATTAAGTGTATATTATAAATATCATTTAATTAAATGATTCAACTCATACCATTCATTTAATGACTATCTAATTTAATGTTAGATTAGTATTTAATAAACAAAAAACTTAAGAAAATTAATAATTAGTTTTTTTAGGTCCATATTTTTATTTTTAGATCTAAATGCTACAGTATGATATAAATTGGATTCGTGTTTAAGTAATTTTTAGACCCACTAAAAAAGCGAGGTCTGTAATACTTATTTCTGTCAATTATATGTCAACTCTATATCTAAGAGAAATGGTGTATGAAAAACCTATTTTTTTTTGTTCATTATTAAATACATACTTATAATTATTTTGGGAATTAATTAAATACTACCTTAGCTCATTTTTCATTGTTAAAGTATATTTTCAAATTTCATCGTATTTTGTATTATATTTTTTGGTTCTTTTCTACACAGTAAAATTAATTTATGAATTGTCATTAAATAATATATAAGAATAGTTTTATCGTCATTGTGTGTGAAAATTAATTAAAACATGTTTTGTTTTTCACATTAATATAGTAGGCTGTTTATCTTCACGTTAAAAGGATTATGTAATTAAAGTTTGACATAAGTACAAAGTTACATACTTAATAATAGATAAATCGATTTTTGTAATTAATGGTGAACACGGGTAAAAGCTACGTACTTACGTAGTTATAACTTAATAGTAATAAAGATATACATGTGTTCCATGTATATATTCAAGTTCTACGGCTAAAAACATTATTTGATTCATATTTTTTCTTTACAATAAATATGGTAATATAATTGTGGTTTTAAAAGTTTGTAAATATATAAATAGATGTTAATTTGTGGTTTTAAAATAAAACTTTTCTCAATATTAAAACTTTCGACGTGTAATTTATAACTAAACTTAATATATTGTGAGTGTTCAAAAACATAGAATATTATTAATATTTTTTTTATTTTTAAACTTTTATATATCAAAATATAATGTATAAATCCCGCGTTTTACACGGGTAATATAATAGTTGTATGGATGAAATTCAAACTCCAGCTTTAACTAGCCGTGCACAGGAACCGGTTATCGGGCTACCCGGAACTGGAACCGGACCCGAACCGGTTCCTCTCCTCTCAAACGTAACCGGTTTTTTTTAATACCCGAACCGGTTCCTACCTAGTTATTCGATCCAAATACCATACCCATCCTACCCGATTAGGGTCGGGTACAAACCGAACCGGTTCCAAAACCGGTTATTTTTTTTTATATTTTTTTTTTCGTCGTAATTCGATTTTGGGCCACCTAAATTGCTCATGAATCAAACCTTGGCCATAATATACCTCCTAATAGGTAATATGTAGTGAGTTGACAAAAAAAATCCGATGGAATTGCATTTAAAACTCTTTAAAAAAATTAAAAGAGTCGAAAAATTCACTAAAATTCAAAACACTCACTTTTTTTTCGTCGTAATTCGATTTTGGGCCACCTAAATTGCTCATGAATGAAACCTTGGCCCTAATATACATCCTAATAGGTAATATGTAGTGAATTGGCAAAAAAAATTGGATGAAATTTGTAAGTCCCCTGGTAACTGGATCGTTAACAGGTTGCTATGATTATGTTGAGGTGCGGAATCCCTCAAGATAACCTA
>JAOEHQ010047747.1:0-10629 GCA_025447715.1 Asclepias incarnata | reverse complement strand
TACTCAGAACGTACATCGATCTTTAGAAGAACATGAAGTACACAATGGAACTAATAGAACGGATCATAACTATGAACAACTTCTGCAAGTGTATTTATCAGTTATATAATGAAGAGTACTTGAGAAGACCGACATAAGAAAAAGTCGAACATTTAACTGCCAAACATTTGGAGGTACATGGTTTTCCAGGTATGCTTAGAAGTATTGATTGTATGCATTGGGGTTGGAAAAACTGTCCAGTGGCATGGCAAGGCCATTACACACGGGGCGATAAAGGACACCCGACGATCATGCTCGAATCGGTTGCTTCGTATGATTTGTGGTTGTGGCATGCTTACTTTGGTCCTGCAAGTTTGAACAACGACATCATCGTCCTCAATGAATCATATTTGTTCGACGAATTACTCCAGGACAAGGCTCCTCAGGTACCGTTTACTACTAACGGTGAAATTTTTACAAACGGGTATTATCTAGTCGACGATATTTATCCGGATTGGGCTACACTAGTAAAGTCTTTTAAATGTCCTATGGATCCGAAGACAAGAAGTTCAAGCGATACCAAGAAGCTGCAAGAAAGGACGTCGAACGCGCATTCGGGGTGTTCAAGGTCGTTGGCAAATCATTGAACAACATGCCCGACCATACAGCGTCAATAAAATTAAACGCATCATGTATACTTGTGTGATTTTACATAACATGATCGTTGAATGTAACGGCCGTGCAATCAGTCATATGGATTTAGAGTTATTGGCCAATGTAGGTAATCACCCACCTCGTTCGTGGGATGAAAGGGTGTTAACACAATTACGAATGATGGAGGAATTACGCGATAGAGCGACGCACCATCGACTTCGCGATGCTCTAATCGAACACATTTGGACTCTTCTGGAAAACTACTGTCAATGTTGATGTTGTTTTTTTTTAAAAAAATTTAATGTGGTGTTCGTTTTATTTTTTAAATTAGTAGTGTAATTTTTTTTATTAATGTAGTAATGTTTAATTTTTATTAATGTAATAGTTTTATTTTTATTAATGTAATGTAATATTTTTATAATAATAATTGTTTTATTTAATTTTGGGTTAAAAAAAATGAAAATAAAAAAGTGGAGGACGGTGAGGAAAAGGCCTTATTGGGAAGGGATAAAGATCCTCTCAAGTTGAAACAACTTGAGAGGTCAAGTTAAAAAATTCTTACCCCTTGGATTAAAATCAAAAGTCAAGATTCAAACTTAATCTTAATCTTGACCCTTGATTTTAATCAAATGGTTGCAGATCCTCCAACTTAACTAGTCAAGTTGCTTCAACTTGAGAGGATCTCCATCCATTGAGAGGGGGGGGTGTTTTTGGGTGTGTCTTAGAGAAAGAAAAGCTGATGTGACAGTAAAGAAGATGTGAGGAAGAGATCCTTGATGGGAAAAGCCTAAAAACCAAGTTAAAGCTGTGTATTTTTAACTCGTTGAATTGTTACAAACCTGATTTTTTTTTAGTCGGGTTCGGATTGGTCATTTGGTACAGGTTGACCCGTCGACCTAAAAATATTTCTAAAATGTATGAAACTTATGAGAAATTCTAGGTTTACAAAACACACCAACTTATTTGACCTGAAACCAACCTGACAACTTGTAACCCGTCAACCCATTTTGACTTTTATGACTTAAAACCAACTTGTATGACCCGAAATAGCCCATTAATTTATTTGACTTGAAACTAACCAGCCAACCCACTACGTACTTTTTTAAAAGTGTGTAAAAAAGGTGTATTGAAATGAAAAATTTGTCGTAAGGTTAACTTCATAATTATTATATTAGTATTAATTACACAAACCTACTCACGCTCTAACCGAACAGCTAAGTCGAGAGAGACACTTTTCTAACATTTTCTCAAAGATAGTTTCAGCCATTTATAACATTTGCTGTAGTTTATTAAATATTTTCTATGCCAATCGATATCAGAATTAAAGCTATGTACACATCACATCACGGGTTCGTTACATCCTGTCTCGTGATTTAACATGAATGCCATAATTATGTAACTAATCATTGATAATTTTGTGTTTTGTACCAAAACGTAAGAGATGAACAATATTGTCGCGGTTGCAATATATGGAAATATTGAGATTCACTATTTGCCACATGGTCTGTATTGTCTCTTCTCCTGTCATCTGTATAATTTAGTAGTGACGAATGTCGACAAATACCAAATAAAGTTTGATAAATTTGGAAAACAGAGCTAAAAGGGAAAATAAAGAATAAACGAGGAATGGATGTCTGCGTGTTCTCGTAGGAATCTTTTTTTCAAGCGTAAAAAGTACCTTATTGCAAAATAACAGTTATATTAACGCAAACAACGACACTGAACATAACATATAATACTACTATACTAGCAATAGCTAGTATTGTTAATGCAAACAAGTTAAGACATTTCGATAACAATAATATAATGTCTTATTATAGATCATAAAACAAAATAACATATAACAATAATATGGGTAACAACAAATAAACAAAGAAAGACACAAACATAATATATAATAAGGGTTTTATTAAATCAAATAATGACATTTCGATAACGATGATATGATTCTTTACTATAAGTCATACAACAACATAACATATAACAAATACGTGTAAAAACAAAGTAAAAATAAATAAAGTGAGATACCAAAATAAGATATAATAATAGTTTTTTTAATGCGAACAATAACAACGATATAATGTCTACTATAAGTAGTATACATATAACAATATGTGTAATAACAATGTAAAAATAAATAAAAAAGAACAATAGAAAAATTCAAAACATAAAAAGTTAGCTAAAACCCTAAATAATTCCTCTCTTCTCTCCTCTCTTGGTTCGACATTTAGCAAGAAGAAAAAGGGTTTTCGGGTTTTGTTTGGTTCGACTTTTAGGGGAAAAACACAAGGGGTTGTGAGTTCGTGATCGGGTACTAGCATACATACATAGGGGTGTCAAGTGTGCGATCGTAGAGGGGTTTTACTTTAAACCCTAATAATAATTATCATTATTATTATCTATTGGAAGCTAAGCTAAAAGGTACACATTCTCTATTTTGTTAATTAATATATTGCATATGATTTATTCCGCTGCGTACTCGTGTAATTGCTTATGATAATAGTTATGAATCCTAACAACAATTATCTACAGAAAAGATAACCAGAGTGGTTTTTTTTTTCAATTTTTTTTTTTATTTTTACAGAGTATATCCAAATCATTATATAAAAATATAAATGTAAAATGATTTTTTTTTTTCGTAACATTTTGGAAAGATGTTAGAACTTAATTAGAAGAATTTAGTGTGGTTGGTTTGTAGTTGGGTATAAGCTTGAAAGAAAAGATAGGAAGAAAAATATTTCATTGATTAAAAATCATTTATTTTATAGCGTATAATTGAGTTTTATATATTACTAATTTATCAACTCGGGTGATACCCCGACATATCAAAAATAAGTCTTTCGAGTGTAATTTATCAAGACACCTCCTTAACTTTATAGATCGACCATCAATCCAATAATAAATAAAAGGTGATGATCCGTACACCATCAAGTTTTAGCCGTATACCACCAAATATGCTTTAAGGTGTTGTACTGTACAATTATGTAAAACATATTTGGCGGTGTACGACTAAAAATAAGTGATGTACGGATCACTACCTATAAATAAATAAATAGAAAGAAGATTATCTACCTGAATCATTTTTAGTCCCTGACTTGTAGGCAAAATCATTGGATTATGTATCAAATGTTTGATTTAGTGCTCATCTATTTCCACCATGTTTTTGTCTATTTTCATCACTTTTATGCTTAAAACACTTATACGGTATGCAATATTTGTTATACGGTGATTTGTCTCATATGGTGGAAATAGCACCCCTTGATTTAAGAATAGAAAATTTTAGTTTCATATGAGGTGGAAATAGATACCCTCTTTCATAGTGACACAACATTATTAGGAGCAAAGCTTTCCAAAGGAAGCCCCAACTAGAGGCATCTTGTGACACGTGTCGCCTAGTCATCCAAAAAACTTTTTTTTTTTTTGGGAGTAAGGCTTCCAATGGAAGCCCTATTTGTATTTTTTTTTTTTTTAATTTCTTTTGATTTTTTTAACTTAAATAATAAATAATATTATATAAACTTATAAAAACTTAATAAAACTAAATAAAACATAATTTCATTACATAATAAAATAAAAGACATTACCAAAAAAAGTACAAAAAACACACCATACTAAAAAATAAAAAACCTTACATAATATTAAAAAATAAAAATAAAAACAAAATTAATCATCTTTGTCACTAGCGTATTCGCCAAGGTCTGCAAGCAGGTCGTGAACGGGCTGAAAGTCATGTGGTTTATTCGACCATAGATGGTCAACCAAATCCGCTGTTAACATGTTGTGTGTTTTTCGGCTTTTGACCGCATGAAGATTTTGAAGTCGAACTTCCATTAGAGTTTGTTGAGTCCAATAAGTCGGGTCTAGAATAGGGTCTTTCGAGTTGTAGTCTTGACAACAGGCCTTGTTTTCGTCCTCCAAAATCATGTTATGTAAAATGATACAAGCATATAACACGTCTTGCATTCTCTCTTTATCCCAATATCCTGCTGGATAACTAATAACTTTCCAGCGCTTTTTTTACAACACCGAATGCCCTTTCGATGCCCTTTCATGCCGACTTTTACTTTTTCTTAAAATGCTTTCTCTTATCATCAACTGGGTTGGTAAAAGTCTTCACCAATGTTGCATATTCCGGATAGATGTCGTCTCCCAAATAGTATCCCTGATTGTAAAAGTTTCCGTTTGCATAAAACGAAGCTACAAATAAAAACTAAACATATAAGTAATAACTAAACTTATAAGTAAAAATTATACCTGTAGGCGCCAAAACCGACATAATTTCTTCAAGAATAGGGATGATTCGAACACATTGATGTCGTTGTGTGACCCCTGCTGTCCAAAATATGCATTCCAAATTCATAAATCATACGACGCAACAGCCTGAAGTATCAATGACGGTCTACCTACATGACCACTTGTGTGAGTACCTCGCCACGCCATGGGACACATCTCCCACGACCAATGCATTCAATCGATACTACCAATCATACTGGGAAAACCATGAACTTGTTCATGCACATCGTATATACGTTGAAGATCACTCCAAGTTAGTCTTCGTAGGTACGTAGGTCTATACAATTTAATTATACCTAAAAATTTTTTATATAAACTAACTAATAAATAACATATGTCTACAAAATTATATAAACTAACTAATAAATACTTAAACTAAAAACACATATATATCTAAAAATACTTAAACTAAAATAACAAATAACATATATATCTAAAAATACTTAAACTAAAATAACAAATAACATACATATCTAAAAATACTTAAACTAAATAATAAATAACATATATATCTAAAAATACTTAAACTAAAATAACAAATAAAAAGTATATATTAAAAATAAATACCTTTACAAAAATGTTGAAGTGCCTCCCTTGAAGTTCTTTCCGCCATTTGCAAGTACTCGTCAAGTAAGTCGTTTGTCACGCCGTATGCTAGTTGTTGAATTGTGGCTGTACACTTTTGTAGTGCAGTGAAACTCAGCTTCCCGACACTGTTATATCTTTGTTGAAAATATGTATACTCCATCTCCAAGTCACCGGATATCCTCAAAAACAAACCCTTATGCATATGAAAGCGTCGCCTAAATTGCCTCGAGTTGTATGTCGGTTCGTCCGCAAAGTAGTCACGTATCAACCGCTCTTGTGCCTCTACACGGCGACGTACAAGTACTACCCTTCGGTGAAACGTCGGTTTGGGTTCCTCATCATCATCCTCATCCGCAACTTGCCTCACTATATTAACGGACAAAGCAAGCGCACTCTCGACAGCCTCATCGTACTTGTCTGAGCCTGTAGAATCGGAAGAGGATGATGACGAAGAATCAGTGGGATCCATATAGTATTTGTGTGGAGAAAGTTGTATATAAGTGTGGGTTGATTTTTTTGGGTTGTATGAGTTTTTTGTAAAAATATAGGTTTACATAGAATGAAAGCGGAAGGGAAAAATAAAAAAAATATATAGTTTTTTTTGAATGTTGGCGTAAAATAGCCATTTATGGCCGGGGTGGGGAATTAAATAAAGAAGGAAAAGAAGGCGTTTTATAAGGGACGTGGGGGGAGAATTTTTGTGGTGGAACGCCCCTTGGGGCCCTATTCCCGGCATCCCGTCGACGTTCCGGGGAGTTCTCGGCAAAAAGTGTAGAGGGAACACCTTGCTCCGTATAGTCTAAGCGTGATGGCATCCCATCTCTCATACAAATTCCCATACCTCATTCTCAACCAAATCCTTTCTGTCACCTCATTTTTACCTTTTTCATACCATACTTCATTGTTTTGTTGGCAACACATCTCTTACCTATGTCTTACTACAATTTTCATTTCTTTTAAAAAACTAAAATTCCATTAACATTAAAAAAATTACGAATTTTAAAAATAAAAATTACAAATCATAAAAACAAAAAAACATACGAATCTTAAAAATAATGGAGTGTTTTTGTTGAATGTGGGATAATTGTAGTTGAATATGAGTATTTTTGTTGGTGTTAAAAATTGAAGTGTGAGTATTATTGTTAAATGTGAGTATTTTTGTTGGTGTTAAAAATTAAAATGTGAAGATTTTTTCTGAATGTGTGATAATTGTAGTTGAAAATGGTTGGAAAATGGACATTTAAAAAAAATTGTGATCATTGAAGGGGGAAGGGGGCCCTCCAACGGCTCTTTCTCTTCGAACCGCACACATCAAACCACGGTAAAATTTGCCTCATTTCCTTGCCACGCCGCGTTCCACACCGTTGGCGGCGGTGTTACCGCACGGTGTGGGTGTGGCACCACACCTTTGCGGCATACGTTGCCAACACTCTAATTGTTTTAAATTTCAATTTTCTTTAATAATAAACATTAAAGCTATGTTTTTTTTTCTTTGCTTCTGAAACAATACATAAAAAGATAGTATAGTATATATGACGCGATGAATAATACAATCGGTGACTCAAAAATCCCATAGACTTGTTATAAACTACATACACAATAATACTAAAAAAACAACCAACTCTATACAATTCTTCTTCTTCTGTATTAACAATAGTAAAAGTAAATTTCATTAAACAATATATAGCTCTAGCAAGATGCTAGAACAAAAAATGCATTAGAAAAGATTGTCATAAGAGGTTCGACTATAATTTCACTCCTCCCACGAAGAATCACACGATATCCAACTAAGGAAGAGGATCATGAAATAGATTTTTATCATTTTTTAGTTATACGAGCTCGAGCCAAACCTAAAATTCATGTTATTTGACTCGACTCGGTCTCGTTTACACCTTGCCCAAACCAACCATTTAAATTTTATATAATTTACATCTACTGCTAATTATAATCCAAGATCCCATGTCTCGATTGACTCTCAAACGTCATCATGCTAAGAAACAAATCTCAAAACGAATTCAAAAACATCGTAGTAAACCTTAAGGAAACTCTTTTCAAACAAATTAAAGATCGAATAGCTAAATATATAATAATAGTTTGCTACATATATATTTTATACACATACAATCTATACAACCAAAAACATGGTTTAAAAAATAAAACTAAATAAATCTATTTCACAAAGTAATTCGGGCGATTCGATTAAAAGCTGATGTATCGTTTGTTTGTCGATATTTAATTTCTTCGGCACATCGTAAAGTCTTTTCGATATGGTAACCACCTCCAATGCTAACTTCTCTTTGTAAATGACAACAATAGCTCTCAAAAACACTCACATTAACATGCATTTTGAAATTCATCAAGAATAGAAAATTAAGCTCCAAGCTGTTCATTTCCTTTGTTGTTATTCCACCAACTCTTGCAAAATATGAATTTCTATAGTTCCTGCAATCATCATCATATTATATATCATCATAAGAAAAGAATAGTCAGAACAATCATTAGTTAGACGTGATGTAATGAATATTAAAATTTGTGTTAAATTAATTTAATTAAAGCTACGGTATTTGAACTTGACAAAAACGACAAACCACACAATAATAAAATATAAGATTAATTTGTTATATTAAAACTTGCATTTAAACAATGTAGGATTTTTACTTTGTATATTTGAAATTCTACAAATTTTTTTCTAACATACGACAAAAAGTACAAGAAAATAATTGAGAGCCACACACAAAAAAAAAATAAAAAAAAATCCCATCAAACCTCTATTATATACTGGTATATATTTTTGAAATATACCCAGGATATGAATCTTTTGAAATAAAAAATGAACTCCAATCATAGAGTGCAACTTTATAAAATTCTTGATTGGCAATTCACATATGTGTAGTAAATTTCAATTAGTGTCATTTTTATCTTCAAATTTTTGTACAGTTTAATTAACATGGCATATATAAAAATTCGATCACTTTTGTTTAATTAATTAAAAGAAAAGGTTAAGAACCAAAAACTTACATGTCTTCAACATATTTAGAAGCCACCATAATAGTTGTGATAAGAAGTCTATGAACGTTCCGGCCAGTAATTCTGAACTCAGGTTGTGATCGACAAAACCTATCGATATACACATACGCCACTACATACACTGATGGACCAGCTTTCGTGTACCTAAAAATCCGTTCAAGATACGATTGTATAGTCATGTCTGGTGTCTCATTGCAATCAAAAACTCGTGTTTTGGACATTAATGTAGCACCACATTTTCTACTAATTCTTTCATTTCTAACTAAAGTTCTTTCGATTAATGAAGCAAGAACTGAGATGACCAAAGGGGTGGTTGAATCATTTTGGTATGTGTATGAATACACATCATTTCTAAGCTTTCTTGGAGATATGGCCATAATGAAGCTAAGGATGACAATTAAACTCTAATGTTATGTTGCAAAAGGGAGCTGAGTACTTTTGAAAAATGGGTTTTGGTGTATGTTTGATTTGGAAGGAAAATAGGGAGGTTTATATGCATAGAGAGTTGGTAGAGTGTGAGAAAAAAAAAGGGGGTATGAACTTGACAAATGGAAGGTGAAAGGAAGGAGATTGATTCGAAGATTATAAATATTTTGTGTCTTCTTCATATATATTTCAAAAGTACAGACATACCAGCTATTAATCTCATTATATTAAGAATTGCACAAGCTTAAAATATTGATCGAGTTTGTCGTTTTATGATAAACTTTGATGTTAATTGGTTTTATAAGATTTTGTTTTTGTTATGGTGTTAAAAATATATTAATGATAGATCGATGAAACCAAACTACAAAAGTTATCGATCGAACGAAATGTTCAACTACACGTACTACCTCTAAAACCAATTACTAAATACGGTGTATAAAAAGCATCCTAAAATGCCTACAAAAAGACGTAACTATCCAATGATGAAACCTTGCCAAAAGGACTAATTAATATATGAAACAATCAAATAATTTTCAAAAACTATAAAATCAGCAACCACTATATATAATTAAAACTAGATAGTTAAGAACATGAATAAATGATGCACTAACTTAATGCTCGATTCAATTAATAGACTCTGCTGCAACCACACATGATGTTAATGGAGATTTACTATGTTAATAATGTTATCAATTCTAAAAAATTAATAATTAATTACGGCCGTATTTTCTTTTACTTCTTTCCTCTTTGTTTGTACTCTAGCCTCTTGCTAGATTTTTACATCAATAAAATGCTTGAATGTTCAAAAAAAAATAATTAATTACGGCCTAAGCGATGTCACTAATAAATTTGTATGCATACAAAGTAATACATTTGTATATTAAAGAACATCTCTTGAATTTTCTAACAAAAAAAATACAACTTTATATACATCCTTGATCTTTGAAAAATTTAATTACAGCATGTAATAATGAAGCATTCAAGGGGAGACATTAATTAGCATTGTTATAAGTCAATGGTCGTTTATATATAATAAATTAAACTATAATTCAAAAATCAAATATTAAATTTTTTATTATAAAAATCACATAAAAATAGTTGAATTTTTGTAATTTAAATACACACAAAGTATTATCAGTTATTTATTATCTAATTTATTTTAAAAAACTTAACTTTACTTAATTATTAACGCTATTTTATATTTCAATGTAATACAAAATTTTCTTTTAAAATGATACACATAACAAGTTGTCTAATTTTTCTCAATATTAAACCATATATGACATAATGACAATAACCATAACAAATCATCTACCATCAACGAAAATAGTTACCCCAGCCCATTACACATCTAGGCATTATGTTGGTATATTTATAAGAAAATGATATATTCTCCTAAAAAATTAGCCTAATAATTATGATACTTGTTCAAATAAAAGAATGAAATTAGGAGATAAAATGAATAAATTATACTTGTCATGTAATAAGATTGTTAGAAAAATTATTAGGCTATTTATTAGGAGGATATATCATTTCCCATGTTTCTATAGATGCAAATCATGTATCCACCAACTTTTTTTTTTCGAACATTCAGTCGGGATACGACATCGGGGAAACTTCACCGTATAATGGTGAAGCCTTGCACGTACCCTAGACAACGAG
>JAOEHQ010047746.1:0-10630 GCA_025447715.1 Asclepias incarnata | reverse complement strand
GGAACCGGTTTTTTTTCGGTTCCGGTTCCGGTTTTTCGTGCTCGGTTATTTCGGTTCCGGTTTTTTTGTGCACGGCTCACTTAATAATCTTTATATATATTAAAAAGATAATTGACTTAATAGCTTATTAACAAATCATAAGACTTGATTTTATTAAATTAAAAGTTGCTTATGTCTTCACTTATAATTAAACCAAAATTAATGGACCCACACAAAATTATTATATATATTATTTATCTACAAGTTAAAAATAATGATTAAATAAAAAAAAAGATATATAAGAAAGATAAACATTAGAATTAAATACAAAATTTATTATTATATATATTATCTATTTGTAAATTAAATACTAAATCTATATTATTTATCTACAAGTTAAAGATAATAATTAAATAAATAAAAAAGATATATAAAAAAGATAAACTAATACAAAAGTTATTTATATGTTTTATTTATCTACAAGTTAAAGATAATGCTAAAATAAAAAAAGATATATAAGAAATATAAACATTAGAACCACCGGTAGCGTTAAATCTTAAAAATATGAAATAGAATATATGTTTTAATATTTTAGAATTACATTCGTTTACTTTGATTTAGTTACATTCTTTACATTTAAATTTATCAGTTTTTTTTTTTGCATATATTTTTAAATTAGAATTTACAAAGTTTTTTTAGTTACATATATTTAATTATTCATTTTAATTTGAAAATATCGTAAACTTCTCGTGTATTTAACACGTGTCTAAATCTAGTGTATATAATATAATATAATATAATAGACGCAATCTAATTATTATATTTTAAATTTTTCTCAAGTTATTTTTATAGTTTTTTTTTTAATATAAAGGGTGCATTTGTTTTTTTTTTTTTTTAATGAAAAATTTAGGATCAACGGTATTGCCTATGGATGCCTATTCATATACCTAACTCCAATTCAGGGAATCTCATTTTGGGAAACCCTTGTCTCCAATTTTAGAAGCATTTTTGTTGGTACTAAGATTTGAACCCAAGATCTCAAAGTGTTAAGTCCCCCGGTACCAATCCATATGAGAAATTTATTGTGTCATTTTTTAGACCCATTCACGGTTTTACATTTTATTTGCAAGTTTGTGCAATACGAGTATTTTAAATCTGTTTTAGTTTGGAAAATTTTGATAGGATTATTTGGTTCAATCTACACAAAAATCCTTCCAACACCAAGGTAATGTTTTCATTTTTTAATACAATTGCCAATCTAGAAATATAGTTAAATTATTTTTTTTATATTCATGGTGTTATGTTTAAATTTGATTTCATGTTCTTTTAGTTTACTCTCATGTTCATTTTGTTAGTACGTTATGAATTCCGAAAGACATATAATATAATCCTTAGTGAAATTTGAAATAAATGGGATACATTTGTTTTGATTAGTATATTTCACTTGACTTCCCATGATATTTCGTGTTATTATTTTCTTGACTTTTATGTTTTATTGTATTCTCAATTTTGACATGGTTTGTATTTCTTTAATCCTAAAATAAAATGCATTCTTTTATTGAAAAAGTAAAATTTATAATTATAACAACAACGATGTGTATTCTAGATATTAACTTTACATACATTTCGTTAACACTTAATATTCATCAACATATATTAACAGCCACGCATCGCGTAGGTGATATATCTAGTATATATATATAGTATATACCAGTATCAAAGACGTACATAAATTTCTAGTCATACACTATACTTTAATTCATTATTTTTTTTGGCCATCAACACAATGCCTTGTTTACAAGCAAGGAATATTTTTGTGCATTCAACTTTGACAAAGGCAATCACAAAAGGTTGGTTGTAGTAAGTTATCTTGTTAGCATGTTTATATAATCTAAAAGTACAAGAACTTGGCCGTATGACGTAAATTCATCGAATGGCTCATCAAAGATCAATCGATCCTGGCCATTCAGGGTATTATATAAGTGAAATTTCTTCCTTCAAGCAATCTTGTCCGCCATACCTATACGTTACATACTGTAACGCCCTTTAAAATATACGCCACATTTTAGAGTTGATGGCGTATTTCCCTACAACTTATAGATCGACAAAGCTTGATCAGTTGGTCTCTTGTAGACCTAAGATTTACAACGAAGGCTCACCAAGTCACACTGTAATAGGAAGGTTTAAAACACGCATACTTCAAATACTACATAATGATCGATAAACAAATATTAGATGCTCTAAATGATCGAACCATATTATTATAAAATATATTCTTTATAATTTTTTAAACCCTAAAGTTTATAAGTTGTCTAATTAAATTAGCAAGTATCTTTGTCGATAAGTTAAAACATACCAAAAGAATTTAACACTGCCAATGGAGACTTTAAGATAACTCATAGACCTTTAGACATATATATACCATTGACTCTGGCTTTATCAGTCTGCAGTTAAGGCACTGGCTCAACTAAGCATGGCTTTAAGGACGACGACTCTAAGCATGACTTTTAGGAAGGACGACTCAAAACACACGTCGCCTTGATGGCTTGCCAGGTTTTAGCATCGTCGGCTTAAGGCGGCAATATTAAATAAGCAAAGGGACACTTGAATCACAATGAGTTGAAGATTTAAAACTCGTTGTACCAAGTGTTTATAAAAATTTCAGCAGTAGCTATATGACCGAAAAATACAAGGATAAAAACTTAAACCCTTGATTAGGACTCTAATATGGTTCCAAGATTAAAAAAGATAGTCAAAGAAGCAGTGTAATTAGTTTTAACAAAAAGCTGAACGCAGAGGGACCTAAACAAGTCAAGCAAAAAACACCTGCAAAAATAATCGGCCATGGGAAATAGCTACCAAACCGGTATCCTTGCAATGAACAAAAGCATAATCACAAGATGAGACATTCAACAAACTAAAAAGACCAACATAGCTAACAAGGTTCGCAATCAATAAAGCATGATTCAAGAAATAAATATCAAAGAGGATTATAAAATGTATGAATTAAGCTCCGATAACCTATTAAAAATCAGTACTGGCGATGCATTAACGCCTTGCTCTCTAATCATAGAGTTCACAATATTACGAATAATCCGATGATAAAAAGGAATGTCTGGAAAGTAAAACTTACTGACTCCCTTCCAAAACAAAATTATTATTCAAACCTGTTGCACAAAATAGGAAAACCCTCAAAACTTCAAAAGATTCGTCACCATCTATTTGGGGGGAAAAAGGATCATCGAGCGGTAAATCTGATGACGCTTTATTAGCCGCCGCCTGAACCGTACTTCTTGCCGAAGACGATTAACTGCAGTTTGTCGTAACCGGATAGCACACCAGCACCGGCAATGGCACGGAGGATGTTAGCACCAGCACCCTTGAAGAGTGCCTTTGCTCCCTCGTTCTTTAAGATCTGAGAGAATGCATCAAAGGAACTCTTGTACTTAACAGCCTCACCAGACGTCATCATCATTCTTCTACGGACGGTATCAATGGGGTATGATGCAAGTCCAGCACCATTGGTGATGACCCACCCAAGAGCAAAACTAGCAAAGAAACTATCCTGAAAAAAAATATATATATATCCAAAAAATCATGTAATGGTAAACAAAATCAAACCAAGTGAAGCCACAAATTTCGATTTGTTTTCTAACTGTATAAAAACATGCCTAGTAAAAATAAGGATAATGCAACCATTAGTAAGGAAGAGGTTAAATTTACACATATAACTATTATTATGAAATATAGTTTAAAGTTCCGGCAAGGATAAATACCTGCATCTTTCCGGTGAGAATGACTGGCTTCAAAGAATCATACAAACCAAAGTACAAACCACGATACACAATGATTCCAACACATGAAATGTTGAAACCACGGTAAAGTCCAGCAACACCATCTGTTGCCAGTGTCTTCTTATAGACATCAACTAAACCATTATACTGCCTCTCCCCTCCTTTCTTTGCAGACTTGTTGTCGTTAGCCAAACGGGTTCTGGCATAATCAAGAGAGTACACAAAAAGAAGTGAGGAAGCACCAGCTGCACCACCAGATCCCAAGTTTCCAGCAAACCACTTCCAGTAACCGTCTCTGTCCTTCTTGAAGTTGAAAAGAGACTTGAAGTAATCCTTAAAGGCAAAGTTCAAGGCCTGCATTATAGACAATGATTCCATAAGCTTCCTATCAGAAAGATGAAATAATCTTAGACAAAACAAGGCAGATTAATTAAGTAAAACTAGCCTGAGTTGGGAAGTAACGGATAACGTTGGCAGTGTTTCCTCTCCAGAGAGAACCGAACCCCTCATCCTTGATTGTTCGGGCAAAACAATCACCAATACCTTTGTATGGTTCAGAAAGTCTGCCAGACTTGAGCATCTCACCCTGATTCTGGATCAGAAGTTTGACACGCTCAATGGGGGCAGCAGCTGTCTTTGATACAGCAGCAGAAACACCACCCATGAGAAAATCAATTGCAAACCCTTGAAGACCTTTCTCAGATGGGGCTTGAACATAGATTGGCGACATTTTTGGCACAATCATGGAAAGCTCGGCTGAAGCTTGAGTTGGGTACTGGAATGCAGCATTGGAGTAATTTCCATATTGAAACTGCCTCTGGTAGACTTGTGGTTGCTGGACACCACTAGCACGAACATGGGTCATGCTAGATCCAAAGAGACCTAGCTTCTGAGAAACACTAGGGTGTTGTGAGCGATCAATCGTCATGTTCTCCCTACACAAGCAAATAATCACAAAAGATGCATTAAAAATAAAGTACCATACAGTTCGCAATCAACTAAATAGCTATACCAAAAAAAGACACAAGACATATAAAAGCCAAACAGTCAGAACCATCATTACTGAAATTTTCTTTTACATACAACCATGCAACACAACTCACCCATACTGCATTTAAGTATACTAACAATTGATTATCAAATTCACATCGATCTGTTTCGCTACTTAAACCAAAAACAATTCTGAGTTAAACCAGTGAAAACCTCCACATTTAAGCCCGTAGACAACCAAAATTTAAATGGTAAGATTGCAAAATTAAGTTTAAATTTTGTATAGATCAATTACGTAAAACGCCGACTGTTCAAAAAAATTGTAAAACGCTGACCACCTTTGTAATAAAAATTTTTAGGGTTATTTTATTAATAACTTAACAAAATAGCAACTAGAAAGTCAAGTTACTTCTTTTACAACACAATTTGTAATAAAAAATTGCAAACAATTACTTGACTTTCAATAAAATAACCCTAGAATATTTCCCCATTCCATTATTAAAAACATTCCTCTAACAAGCATTCATAGAAACTTCTTTGAAGACAAATTAAAATAATTTGAACAGTTTAAAATACAGATCCATTAACAAAGTCAACATTGATATACATAGAAGCTTCCTTAAATCTTTTTCAAAGTCAAACTAAAGGCAAAAGTTGACTAGTTACCAAAATTGACCAAAAATTTCATAAAATTTACATCAAACTTTGAGATCACAATCACCTAAACATGATCAAAAACTAACATAATTTTTTACCAAAATTGACCAAAAAAGTCATAAAATTTACATCACACTTTGAGATCACAATCACCTAAACATGATCTCACAAATATTACAAAAATCATTTCATGTTGCAATAATTATTATTATACTTTCATCACAATAGCTAAAACTATGTAACATCAACTGAATCCAACTATTTACAAATCATTTCACAGATAGTCAAAACCCTTTCAAAACTATACATATATTAAACCTATACATACATATTTCAATAAATAACAAACATAAATCACAAAATTAAGACTAAAACAAAAACCCCATCTCGGATCTACTAAAACCAAAACCAAAAACCCTAAAATAAGCTAAAATCAACATTTTATACTTATAAAACCATATATATTTACAGATCTGACACGATCTATCAAAACCCACAAAAACCCAGATCAGAATAAGCATATTAAGCAGAAATGAAATATTAATAACACAGATCTATATGTATCTATACAGATTATTCATATATATACAAACAACAGATCTAAAAGGCTATAGAAACGGAATTGACTGATCAAGAAAATATACCTTTGTTTGCAAGAGAGAAGAAGATGGGAATGGATCCGCGTATAGAGCGGCTCCAAAAAAGCGGCTAAGAAAAGGGGGGGTTTGAAAAGAAATGAAAATGTGGGTGGATGAAGGGGTTTTTATTGACACGGGAAATGATCAACTGGGTGTCAAGGGTTCAGCGAATTGACTGTAGTGTGTAGTGGGTTTGGATCGAATTACGGTTGTGCCATTGGGTTAATGGGCTTTTTTTGGTTCATGGGTTGGTGAATGTGTGTTAGATATAGATACAAGCCCATGTTTGAATGACAAATCAGATATGGATGCAACTATGCAAGTATGCAACTATGCAAGTGTCATGTATTGTTAGCTAGTTTTTATTTTTAGTTATATAAAGCGAATGTTTTTTTTTTTTTGAATAGCCAAAAATAAAGCGAATGTTTTTGTTGTTGTGATTGTAATTTTATATATAAACTAGTCTTAGGGTCCGTCGACGGACGGATGGTTTTAATTTAAATAGTTTGTAGGTTTTGTTTCAATATATTTTTATTTAAAAAAACACTATATAGAAAAAGCGTTGTTAGTTTTAATAGAATTGACTACAAAAACATGACGAATGTATCAACTAAAAACCAATGTTTTTAGAACCGGACCGGATGTTGAACTGGAAAAGAGAGGGTTTCAAGGTTAAAAAAAATTAACTCTGACTTATTTCTACTATACCCATGGGGGGCTTAGACATAAGACGAAGTAGGCGACCGCACAAGGCCCGATTTTCAGGGGCCCTAAATTTTAAATTTCCTATGTACAAATATATGTAGTTTACATATATACTTTTTATATTTATATATTTATAGTGTTATATAATATCTCCACGTTTTATAATTAACTATAAGCATTTTAAGTTGGTTGTTAAGATGTTAGGTACGTGTGGATTTTGGTTATTTTGTCGTCGGGTCCAATTCATTGCTCCTAACCTAAAGGCCTTTTTCTTCCGTTCCATCCTAAACCCAAAGTTCTTTAGGGCCGGCCCTGTATACCCACCTCCTTAAGTGATGTCTCAAAAAATACTATTAATGAAATAATTTACAGAATCTATCCCTCAACTCCTAAAATAACTATACTACCCCCATTTTACATCAATTATCTTTACATCAATAACCTACACTACTCACCGCCGCCGCTGCCACCACCCGTTGCCACCGCCATCGATACCACCACCACTAGTCGCCGCCACCACCCGTCATCGTTGTCGCCACCACTACCAGTGCGCGCGTTCCCTTCTAGTATATTGTAACACTCCAAATTTTGAGGTAATAATAATAATAAAGTATTATTATTGCTATCATTATTTATATAGATGCAACTTATTTAAATGTCGTATGTCGACTTTATATGTCGTATATGTTAAATAAATTATAAGCCGTTGACATTAACTGCTGAGACTCGTGTTTTAAATTAAGGATGTTTAAAATAGCTTAAACTAGAGGGACTAGGGGTGTAAATACCGATGTATTTGTGTGATAAACACAAATAAAGCAGATGCCTTAGGCGATAACACATATCACCCTTACATACAGATCACCTCAATCTAGTTTCCCTCCAAAGAAAGGAAAACTCATGAGAGTAGCAGGGAATCAAGGAACGATCAAAATTTCAAGCTTAATTCATTATTTCTAGGTCATTATCATCTTGTAATCTTGCATATAATCCTAAGGTAATTCTTCTTTTTGATCTTCATAGTTAAAAGTGAAGGTTTTTTAGGGTTTTGGGATGAGATGATGAAATTAATCAAATTCAAGCATGGGTTCTGTTCCTATGATATTATTAAACATGTGGGAATCATTAATTTGGATCTTTGAAAGGATTTTTATAAAAGGTTGAATTTAACTAGTAAGTTTGTGTATGTAATTGGTGAAAATGTATAAGTAGATGTTAACCCATGATTATGATGGGTTAAACAAGCTTAAATGGAAGTATTGATCCTAACTTGAAGGTTGATTTTGATAAAAATCATTTAGTTTGAATTATGGGTATAACTAGTACTAAAATTGATAAGTTTGACTTTAAAAGTCAACTGTCCAGATTTGGTTTTGGCTAAAAATTTAGCATTAGCACGTTAATAAGTTGTTATTATGATGTTTGTATAGGTGCTAAGAGCTCGGAAGTGTTCGTGTATAAATTCTTAATCATAAGACGAGCCTGTGAGTATATGGAACTTAAACGGGTAAAGTTGACTATATGAAATTCGGTTATACACGTGTAATCGATTTCATATAAGCAAGTTGTTGGAAGTAATATAGCACATACTAGTGTTTATTTGTATGCAATTATGTGATAACTTTCTTTCTATGCTAGTTAAAACGATTACTATAGCAAGGTGTATTATGACAGATTACTATGGCAGTATTTGGATCCATTATGGCAGATTGATATATTGACAGATTATACTATGTACATCTCGACAGTAGTATGTACACAAAAGCAGGATCTTTATATGTTTAAATTCCATATATTCGCTAAGCTTTATGCTTACTGTTTACTTACAATGTCGTAGGTGCCGGAGCTCAGGTGGAAGCAGGTCCAGGAAAGAAGTTAAGAAGGAACGTGGATAAGTGCTACAGTAGGTTGCACTTCTTTCCTTTTTAATTACAGTTGTGTGATTGATACTATTATTTAGTTACGCCCTAATAAGATTTAAAAATGTGTAATATGTCATACGATCGTTTTGGTAAACTAGCCATTTTGGGTGGCTTTTAGGCGAAGCATTTGACATGTGTATTAGCAGGAATAACTTAGTAATTTCTGCAAATTTTGATGTGAATACCAAGTCTAGTAGTTAAAAAGTAAATGTTAAAAGTCATTGGATGTCTACGTTGTCTATTTTGGTTTTTTTTTATTTAGAACGGTGTCTATTTTGGTTATTTGGTCCGTTTGGCCGTCTTTGGTTTAAAAATGGGAAAATGGTTTGTTTGGAAGTGTTGAATATGTTTGTTAGAAGAATCCTACAGATTTTAGTATATATGGAGTGGTATTAGCTTACGGAAATGATTAGAGTCTTAAAAATTAAAGAAACGGGTCGGCTGACAACATGGATAAAAGTGCAGAATTGGCCTTGGAGCAAATTTTGATGGGCTGTAATTCTATATATATAATGTTTTGGTAAAAACTAAAAATAGATAGTGAAAGTATGGTTGGAGGTCTTTCCAACGGTATAAGATTTTCAGGAAACGGATGTCTCTAGGTGTTCAAATAATGGTCACGAAACAGCACCCAGAGTGTTGTTTGCTGATTTTCAGCATCTCCAGATGACTATTTTCTGTTTTTAAAAGGCTGTAACTTTTTGTGTAATGCGTCTTATAGAAAACTGAAATTATACATTGAAAGTATGCTCTCATGTCTTCGAAATGAATCAGGTTTGGATGAAAATGGAGATGTCTAAATGGTCAAAAAATGGGGTGCAAAATAGCTATTTGGGCTGATTTCTGACCTTTTAGCAGCCATAAATAGTTTTTGCCTGAGTCGCCCCACCTAGTCCGCCCAGCTTCAACATAAGCGCATTTTTTCCCTTTTGCCCATCTCGCCTGACCCATCCATCTTGCCACCTCTATTGTAGATAGGTCCTTTTGTGTCTTGCATAAACTACCAAGCCTCTTAAAGTAATTCAACTGATGCAAATGACCCGACTGATGAAAACTATTTCAAATCATTGGTTGTGATATAACGGGACTAAAATGTTCTCACAAAATTGTGAACTCTTATTATAACATCATAAAACGTTAAGTACAAGTAATGTAACCATTTGCTACATTAGTTCATATCCATGACACGCCATGAATATGTAACAAGCTAATGAGTAGCAGCCAAGTAACTAGTTTTAACAAACAAAACAAATATTAGCTAGCAGGTAACGACATGCAGCCAGTATGGATAGAGATTCTTCAAGATTTTTGTGCCATATATTGAGTTATTATCACACCATCAGGTAGCTTCCACCCATCGAGTAATCTATCGATATGCAAGGTCTTCTTGAACTTCATTGTAGCAAGTTTTAATCGAATGTTGTATACTATTACATCCTGAACTTCATTGTAGCAAGTTTTAATCGATAGACCAAACCTGCATAAAGAAATTACATTAAAAAAAAGGTGCTGAATCAGGGTCGTGATTGCACAGGGTGCAACGCATCAAATTAAGGTACGTATGACCATCAAAGTCCCAATGCCTCATTCTATCTCGCGTCTTGAGTTTCGGTTTAAAAACTAACCAAATGTGAAAGGCATATCTCGACATACAGTGTGAAAACCAAACAATATGAACCCACAAGACATCATCTTGCTTGTATCGAATTGCATCCTAAACAGATGTAGCAGTATTGGTTTTCTTTACCATTCCTATCATACCATTGCTAAGTGTCATTCTGGCCTTCGCACATATTAGGTTAATGCGTTTTCCTTTACTGATAGTATACAAATCATAATCAACCAAGTAATAAAACTCAATCGAATATAATGGAATTTTCTCAAACACTTGGTGTACAATCTATAACTTATATACATTTCTTCAATCCATTAATAAAATTTCAAT
>JAOEHQ010047745.1:0-10631 GCA_025447715.1 Asclepias incarnata | reverse complement strand
TTGGTATATAAATACCACATTGGTTTCCCATACAACCGATGTGGGACAAGTCCCATACCTTGCAATGGTTTCGATCCATAACACTAAGATAGTACTAGACTGGTGTCCGCATGATGCGGCGGCAATGATGGTAGCGACGGCGTGTGGTGGTGGCGGCGGCGACTGGTGGTGATGGCGGTGCCGGCGGGGATGGTGTGGTTATTGATGTAAATGTAATTGATGTAAAAAGGGGTAGTGTAGTTATTTTAGGAGTTGAATGATAGATGTTGTAAATTATTTCATTAAGAGCATTTTAGGTATATTGGTTAATTATAAAAAGAAAGTTTTTAAAATTGAAGGGCATTTTAGGTATTTTAAAAACAGAAAAATTGAAAGGAAAAAAAAAAAGAAAAATGGTTGCTCTTTTAATAAGAAATATAGATATAGATTACGTAGATAATTAGATTAAATTAGATAACTGAACCGTGTCCTAATTACCACACAACTACACAATATAAAAGTTTAATTTCTTCCTTCAGTAATTATTTTGGGTGAGCTACGGTTAAAAACGTAAAATAAGAAGGGGCCAACTGCCAACAGGCTGCTCTAGTTTTATATGTCATCATCTCAAGAAGCAGTTTCATTAGCAACACTAATAATTCAAAAATGCAGCTCAATCAATTCCCTCCTAAAAGCCCGTCAACTCCATGCTCGACTGATAACCGCGACACCTCCGGTCCGAAAATCGCCATACTTGATGAACAATCTTCTGTCCATGTATTCGAGATGTGGGTCGCTTTTATACGCACACAATGTGTTTGACGAAATGCCGCAAAGAACAATTGTTTCATACAATGCCCTCATTGCTGCTTATTCTCGCAGTCCCGACAATGCCCATATTGCGTTTAAACTGTTATCGCGGTTAAGTCTTGAAGGGTTTGTTCCAAATGGGCCTACTTTTACTAGTTTGCTACAAGCTTGTTCTTGTTATGGGAATGTGTTGTTGGGAGCTGGTTTACATGGGCATGTTGTTAAATTTGAGTATGTAAGTGATACGTTGGTTCAAACTTCGTTACTTGTGATGTATTCGGATTGTGGCGATTTAGAGAGTTCAAAGAAAGTTTTCGGTTGTATGGTTTGTAAGGATTCCATGGCTTGGAATTCTATTATAGTTGGGCACATGAAAAATGAAAGGATTATGCAAGGAATTTATTTCTATAAGGATATGGTAACAGCCGGGGCTTTACCTACTCCTTTTACGTATTCAATGGTGTTAAACGCTTGTAGCAAATTACAAAAGTGTGACGTCGGGCAACTCATTCATGCTCAAGTAATAGTGTCGGGAACACCAACTGATTCTCCGATGCTAAATGCATTGTTGAACATGTATTCTGGTTGTGGTAATACTAAAATGGCAGAGAGAGTATTTAAAGATATAAAGAATCCAGATTTAGTATCATGGAACTCAATGTTAGCCGGGTTCGCAGAAGATGGAGACGGAAGAAAGTCAATGGAAATGTTTATCCACTTCCGTAAAGTTTCTTTGATTAATCCGGATAACTATACATTTGCGACGATAATCTCTGCAACACGAGCCCTGCCATCTCGTGGTAATGGAAAGCCACTCCATGGTCAAGTTATCAGATCAGGATTTGACATGAATGTGTATGTTGGTAGTACACTGGTGTCTATGTATTTTGACAATGGAGATAGTGAATCTGCAGAAAAGATTATAGCGTTAATGCCTGTTAAAGATATTGTTATCTGGACAGAGATGATCACTGGTTATGCTCGAATGGGTGATGGTGAGAATGCCATCAAGTGCTTTCATGAAATGTCACGAGAACACAAGATCGATAGCTTTGCACTCAGTGTCACTTTAAGTGCATGTGCAGATCTTGCTGCTCAAAATCAAGGAGAGATGATTCATTGTCAAGCTATTAAACTCGGGTATGATTTGGAAATGACTGTTTGTGGAAGCCTAATTGATATGTATGCCAAAACGGGTGATCTCCAATCAGCTGAGTTAGTTCTTGAACAAATAGAAAACCCTGATTTGAAATGCAGGAACTCAATACTAGGAGGGTATGGTCACCACGGGAAAGCTGAGGAAGCTTTTAGAATCTTTGATGAAATTGTGAAACAAAGATTAATCCCAGATGAAATCACATATCTTTCTATGCTTGCAGCGTGTAATCATTGTGGGTGGGTAGATAAAGGGAAGTCGGTATGGAGTTCGATGAAGGAAAACGGTTTAATTCCAGGAGCTAAACATTATTCTTGTTTGATTAATTTATTAAGTCGAGCAGGATTGCTGGAAGAAGCAGAGGCAATGATCATGGATTTGGACTCCAGTCTTCAGGAATTTTATTTTGAACTTTGGAGAACTTTATTGAGTTCATGTATCGATAGGAAGAATATTGAAGTGGGAAGTCGTGTAGCTGATAGGATTGTGGAAATAGATGAGGAAGATGGTGCAGTGTACATATTGCTAGCGAGGCTTTATGCGTTACTGGGCCGGTGGGATGATGTGGCAAAAATGAGGAGGAGAATAAGAGAACTTGAGGGGGAGAAGGACCCTGGTTTGAGTTGGATTGAGTTAACGAGTGAAACACATGTTTTCTGTTCTGGAGATCAGACTCACCCAGAAGTTGATGAAATGCAAACTGAACTGCTGTCATTACAGAAGAATTTGGTGAAACCAGAAAATGATGGTGTTTAATCATACGCTTAGAAACTGGTACACTATGTGTTAAGGAACAAATGAATAACCTGTTTCTGTCAATCACACACTATCTTAGATAGAAATATTCAGTATATTAAGTATAATTTCAACTTACATTCTGGCCAAAACAGCTAAAAATAGCGTAAGTTGACTCATTGTATATTTGGAAAAGCCTATGGAAATATACTATCTTCCTGTTTGAATCGTTAAATGTTTTCATAGGTTCGTCAAAATGCATCTACCAAGCTTCAGTCTTGAATGATCATGCCTTTACATTTTATCAATACTAGTTTCAAGAAGAGGTGTTTACTGTTGAGAAAATACAGCTTTGACATGTATACAAACCATATCGGTTTGACAT
Organism: Asclepias incarnata; assembly: GCA_025447715.1. Lineage (NCBI taxonomy): Eukaryota > Viridiplantae > Streptophyta > Magnoliopsida > Gentianales > Apocynaceae > Asclepias > Asclepias incarnata. The sequence continues at coordinate 7,566 of JAOEHQ010047745.1, read as the reverse complement.
TATCTTAAACTGTAACCTAAAGCGAAATAATTGGTTATACACTAAATAGATTTTTTTTTCTTCCTTATTTACCTGTTGCCAGTTAATCGGCTAATCACTTCTATAAATAAATGCATGTCCAAACTCCAATTATACAAGGGCACAACTGCACAAGGCAGATGTTATTGTGAAGATGGGCCATGGAGTATTAAGCTGTGTCGGGAGGGTAGTTGGATTCACTTAAGTAGGATTGACTATGCTGCAGTTTATATTATTAGGTTGCAACTTCTCAGTATGTATATACAAGGGTTAAGAGACGGAAAACAGAAAAGACCTTAGCAGTTGGGAAGAAATGTGAAATTATACTGATGGGTCAAAAGAGGTTGCTACTGAGTACAGACTGTCCTGCAAAATTCTAATTAGAATTGTTCGCGGGTTGATGTTTTAAGAAGCACGGCATGTTAGAAGAACTCATTTGTTTCTATCTTGAAGCAATAATCAAAGTTTTTAATGGAGGTATCATAACTAGTATGATTGCTGATGTTGAAACTGCAGAATGGATGGTTATTTGTATTATAGTTATGGGTCAAAACGCTTATATCAATTGGCTTCTTTTAAATTATTAAGCAGCAGTTTCTTTGGTCGTAGGAGTTTAACAACTTAAGATAATTTTATAGACGGTTTGAATAGTATGGATACAGATATGGAAGATGAATGGATGACCCGTATTGATAAAACAAATAACCCTCCATCTTTTAGATATGCTAGAGTAAAACCTGATATTCGTTTTTGGTAATGGTCAGCATAACATGACTTGGTTTTGGGACCTAAAGCCGAAACCAGACCTACATTGGTTGATTTTTTTGCCACAATAACCCGTTTGCATTTGGTTTTTACAGGGTTCAATGTTTTGGACTTTTTCGCTGTTTTTGTTCAGTAATAGTGTTTTCGGAGTTCGGTCATATAAGCTTCAGTCTTCCATATATTATTATGCCTTTGCATTTAACAATAGGGAAATGTAGTTTTGATATGTTTAAGAGCCATATTGGTTTGACATGATCTTAAACTGTAACCTAAAGCGAAAAAGCTGGTCAACCGCTAAATAAGTTCTTTCTTTCTTGGTTACCTGATCATTAGTTAATCGTTTCTATGAATACACGCATGTCTAACCAAATTTCCAATTATAAGGTTTAAGAGACGGAAAACAGAATAGTTCCTAAAGGCGCGTTTAGTAACAGAAAACATTTTCTAATTTTCCGTTTTTATTTTTTAAGAAAATGAGAAGGGTTTTCTATCCCTAGAAAACTCTTGAAAATTTTGAAAACGCGTTTAGGGACAATTTTGGAAAACACAAGGAGTTTTCCATTTTTAAAGTGGAAAACATTTAGAAAACAATAAAAAGATGTTTTTAAGTTTTCTCTTAAAAAGTAGAAAACAATGTTTTCTGTTTCCTTAGAAATTTGTTTTGGAAAACTATGATTTGATCGCGTTTTCTGTTTTTCATGTTTTCATAGAAAACAAAAGTGGAAAACAATGGATGTTTTCCCCAACTAAACGCGCCCTAAATAGTTTGGAAGGAATGTGAAATTATACTGGTGGGTCAAAATAACTTGCTACAGATTGTCTATTTGTCCTTTGAAATATTAAGCAGTTCTCTGAAATATTAAGCAGAATTGTTTGCGGGCTGATGTTTTTAGAACTGCAACATGTTATAAGTAGATGCTGATTTGTTTCTATCATGAAGGCTGAAGCAATAATCACAGTTGATTATGGAGGTACCATAAGGCTAACAGGAGTGGGGAAGGGGTTGGCACGCCCTTTTTGCAGCTTTTTGGATTTTTTTTTTTTTTTACTTTATATATTTATTAATAATTTATGTTTGTGTGTGTGCAAATGAAGTTAAACAGCCCGTTCCAAAATGCAAGTTTGCCAAACAAAAGCACACATTTTCATGCAAAAAGTGCAAAAAAGGTAGAGGAAAGTTGGGGGGCACGCCCCCATTCCCTTTGGTCTTATAATTTGGATCTAAAACACTCTGTAATTTATCTGTTGCATTTATCTAAAACTGTGAATAACTCACTACAACCATACCATGTATATTTATCTAAAAGTGTGAATAACTCACTACAACCATACCACTTTTTTGTTTTATATTCCACAAACTAAATATATGTGCAATTTGTTTTTTTTGTTTTTTTTGTTTTTGTTATTAGGGTGGGGGGAGTACCTTACCACTCCTCCCCACTTCTCCTCACCTTTTCTACTTCTTCTCACCTTCAAGGAATACCTTACCGCTCCTCCCAACTCAAATAAAAACAAAAAATCAAAGAAAAGATCGGGGATCAAGCCGGTGATCACCCTCCCCAATTTCCTCCCCACCCAATAGGTACCTATAGGGCGGAATGGTGTTCCCTTAGGCACCTATCGCTCCCCACTCTCCTCCCCAGGGTACACCGTGCAACCCTACTGTCCACTTCGATGAACATTAATAATATATCTAATTAAAAAAAAAAGAGTTTTGACTCTTCAACCACATTTTTTTTTATAGTCCCCTTCATATCTTAATATAATTATATGAAAAGGCTAATTAAAAAAGAGAGCTTTGATTAACCAATTAGAGACTTTTACATTAAATCAATTTAGCAAAATTTTTTTCTACCAATTTAACAATTAATTTTTCATTCTAACCCAATTTAACTAATAATCTTTCTCCGTTAATAATAACCCCTTATCTATACTATCTTATAAACCAAATGGTTTGATGATTTAATTTTTAAAAATTTTTAACATTTCTTTATTTATCATATCATTTAATGTCTATTTTTAATGTCTTATTATTTAATATGTACATTATTTATATATTAATTAATTATATATTATTTCTATAATTATCTATACCCTCTATTAAAAATTATAGCCCCTTGTTGAATATTACTCTTTTGGGATATGCAAATTGTCCTTAATGAATAAATTACACCACCAGTTTTCTATCTTCTAAAATATCTCCATTACATCCTTTAAATCAAATACCTACACCACTCGATGCCGTCACCACCACCAACAGTCGCCGCTACTACTACCAGTCGCCGCTACTACTACCGGTCGCCGCTATCACCACACCGCCGTCGCATTGCGCGGGTATCATGATAGTATTATAAAAAGAACTTAATGTACCTTTTTACCCTCTCATCTATTACTATTCTATCACACAATTCCTAAAATACCCATATTACCTTTTCAATAACATCACCTAAAATACCTATAATACCCCCATCCCCTAAAATACCTACAATACTCTCATCCCGCCACCGCCACCACCATCACCACCAGTCGCTACTCACCTCTCACGTTGCACCGCCGCCACGATCGCCTCGACGCATTGCGCGGGTAATCTTCTAGTATTCTAAAAATAAATATAATGCCATTTTTTTCATGATAACACATTTCTGTTTTATTTCCCTAACTAAAATATCTACGCCATTTAACTAAAAAATATTTTAAGATAAATAATAACCTCTTATTTCTCACAAAATTAATAGTAATCTCCTTTTTCTTCATAGTTCATACAAATAAAACCAAATGTGTCAGTTAGCTTATTTGTTTGATTTATTAGCTTATAATCATTTTTACTTATTAGTTGATAACCGTTATTATATCAACTTTAAAAAACTAGCATTAACATGTAATGTGATGCCTTTTTTTTTTTTTGCAATATGTTTACACAGATTATAAAAACTACTTTTAGATTTATAAATTGACAATATAATTATTAAAAATACATTCACAATTACTTTGAATATCTTTTTTTAAAATTTTAAAATATTTATGTAAATAATCATTATACTGATATTAATATTCATGCAATACAATTATACGAATATATACAAAATATATGAAACTAGCACAATAAATTTAACAATAATAAATATAACAATTAAAAATAAAAATAAAAAATATCATGTCTCGTGAAATTAAATATTCATATACATACAAAGTGCTTTATACGTTATCAAAATTTCTAATAATATTTATAAAACGTTATCGTTATCATACAGTATGTGTAAGGGTCTAAAGAATAAAGAATAATACAAATTAAGTTACACTCCACGTGTTCTTTCCTCTTTCATATAATTTATATGAGAGGTGATATTAGTACATCATTTCCAATACGTACATCTACCATTATATTATATACAATATATATAACAAACGGTATAAGTTAGTAATAGATGAATGTGATAAAAGTATCAAAAACAAATGATACATCCCAATTTATATTCATAGCCATTATTGTCTCGATTCCCAATGTACGTCAAATGTCACCAACCTTAATAAACCTATCTATCTTGAAGAAGCAACTAAAATCGGAAACACTAAATCCAGGTCAGGGATACACAACTTGTTCTATATAATCTAATCAATTACTATATATACGCCTACTGATTTTGTATACAAACATCACTACTTTTAGTTATGATCCTGTTCGACAGGAATTCTGACTCCCCCCCTACACAAACTCATACTCATAATTTTATGAGCGTAGGTTCTTTCTCCCAACTACCATTTACCATACCGAAAACAAACTCCATTAGGCTATTCGGAAAAGAACTTGGTGGTAGTGATCCATCCATCATTGCCATTGAAGACTCCGGTTCAGCCAACACCGCAACAGCCACCATAATCCACGAAGAAACCAAATTAGATAATGGAGAAAGTCACAGAAAATTTGAGTGCAACTATTGTTGTAAGATCTTCCCTACATCTCAAGCACTCGGTGGCCATCAAAATGCACATAGAAAGGAACGATTACACGCTAAACGTACTAATGTCCAGTCTGTCATAAATATAATCCACCCTAGCTCATCCAAGCAACATTTGCATGGATTCACAAACCATCATCATCACAACCTCACAATTACAAAGCCACTGTACCACCACCACCACCACTACAACCCAAGTACTAGTAGCATAATAGATTATAACAACAGTATTAGGTTTTGTGGAGAGAGAGCCTCTTATATTCCATATCAAACACCCGTCGATGGTAGGCCATTGGCACCCCAATGGAGGTTTCCCAAGGCGGCACAATACTCATCCATGTTTAACGGTGGTGGCTCAAGTTCTTGGAGTCTACATATGCAGAAACTGAAGCCAAGTTTTCAAGATCAAGTTAGTTTAGATTTGCATCTTTAGTAACTATCTGTTTAATAAGTTTTCGAACCTTTGATCAACTAGGAAATAAAGATGCATTTCAAGTGAAGTTGTTCGTTCATTGATGCTTTCTGATTTAAAAATGTGATTTGTGAACTTAATGTATGATATATATCATGGACGACCTTAATTACTTGAACAAGATATGTTCTATAGGCTCGTACCTCTGTATTCTTGATTCCTATCAGGACAGAAACCCATGTCTGGTTGATGAACCACGACCATGTTGCCAGAGCGTGATTAGCTGATATATCATGACATGATTTTATTTATGAAAGTAGTGTGAAATTCTCTTATAGAAAACATAGTAATTATTAATTACAGTCGATCCTAGATATCAAATCAGTAACACCATTTGTTTTAATAGGAGATTGAATATCAAGGTACTCTCTGTTCAATCTTTGTGTTCTCATCAGTAAACGTTTTCGTTGGTGGTATCGCCGGGTGAAGGATCGATCGTGTAGGGAGGGGTCTTTAACAATTTGATGCACTTCCTTTTAAGGCACCTTTCTTTAAGTAATACATCAAAGAGTAAACAGCTAGCAGAATTTAGTCTTTAGTCATGAAAGGAAAGAAATTTAGTGGTTCAATTCATGGTGAAGAAAGAAATTTCCAAAATAGCATTTTAGTGATGAATTGGATGGTTGTCACATTACAAGTGCCAGTACAACAGTGTGTATATATATATATATATATATATATTTTTGATCGGCAATGATTTCTCAAATGTGACCCCCGCAAGTCGCGGACGGGTTGATCTCCCCAACACGTGGGACGCTAGAGCTTATCGCTTTGCGTAGAGGCTTTAGCTAGGACCAAACCTAGGTCACCGATCAGATGGTAAACTCGCGGGCAAACTTTCTCCCCTCTTTCAAGGTTCAAACCCCCGCCAAACTTCCACCCCGGTATAGCAATGAAGCACCGGTGGCCACTGAGGTAAGTTCAAGTGGTTGTGTATATATATATATATATATATAGCGAAGGTTTTTCAAATATTTTTCTTAATTGGTAATAGATGCTAGCTTTCGATCTTCAAATTAAGGGCTCATACATGCAGCGACAACTCGAAATAAATAGATCGACTGATTACCAAATACTCGATCTATTCGATTGCGGTGGTTAACGAATGTGACAACTCGATTGAGATGATGATTAATTAATTAAGTGACTAACTTTATATCTTATGTTACGAGCTTGAGCGTGATATTATATATGAACATATCAAGTTATCAAGTTATAATTTTAAGGTTTTCATGGTTTTTCCAATTCAAATGGTTCTCACATAAACTTTTTCCATACTAGTAATGTATAATAATCCTTTGTTATATAATGATTAATAAATAACGTTTAATTGTATTAATAACTTTAGCTCATAATACGTACTCTAATGAAGCATAAAAATTTTATATTGATGGTGAATCAACAATTAGGGTAATTGCATAAATATTTGGTAAAGAAATCAACCAACAAATTGGATATTTAGCTTATACTTACATCTACTCACAAAATTGTATACATCAAGTTCATATCACTCTAATAAACAAACCTATTGATATCCAATGGATATCCATTAACCCGTTTCATCTGATGGATATGGATGAACAAAACGAATTTAAATGGATATGAACATGAATCATGAAAAAAATAAATGGATATAAATGTGGATATAGTTCCATCGGTCTACATCCGATCCATTGCTATAACTACATGCAGCTGTTCAGCAAGCAGTCTACAGCCTCCCTGAATCACTATTGATTCTCCTCCCAAACTTGGATAAGCCCTAAAGTTTGGAATAGTTTAAGCCCCGAGTCTTGAATTGTAAAAGTATAGCATGGAGCCATGGAGAACTGAGATGGACAAAATCACATAAAATCAGTTTATAAAAGACTAAGGTCTGTCTAGTCCACCCACAAGGCCCAATTACACAGCATAACTACTTTCGGCCCATTTTATAAAAATCTTGACACTTTATCATATTACCGGCTTACGTGAATGTGAATTGAAGACCCGATAGTTAAATTAGATTGAATGATGATTTTATAAAAGCCAAGTTACTAAAACCACATCATATCTATATATTTATTTACAACAATACAGCAAACTAAAAGTGAATGATTAAAATTCCCTTAAACAGAATTAAGCTTCAAAATAGAGATATATTATATATACTATACTACTAGATTTAGTCCCGTGTCAAATACACGGGAGATTAACGACATTTTAAAAATAAAATGAATTATTAAATAAATGCAAATAAAATTCCTTATAAATTCAAATTTAAAATATAAGAAAAAAGAAATTGATAATTTAAATATAAAGAATGTAAATAAAATCAAAATAAAATAATGTAATTCTGAAACAACAAACTGGTATTTT
>JAOEHQ010047744.1:0-10631 GCA_025447715.1 Asclepias incarnata | reverse complement strand
CCCCCCCCCCCCCCCCCCCCCCCCCCCCCCCCCCCCCCCCCCCCCCCCCCCCCCCCCCCCCCCCCCCCCCCCCGTCAAGTTTCGGTAATTTAATACTTTGTTCCTCTTGTAGATAATTTTTTTAGTTGGCCCATTTGACTCACTGAAGATGGAACATAACTCAAATCAACTCATTTATAAGGACAGGGGTCAAAATTGCCACCTTAGTATATCCAAGCAATTGATGTAGAAGATTCACTTACGCTTTTGCAATACCAAGAAGGACCTTCATGCGAGCTTCCCATGTAAGGACACCACATTCTTGAACGTCTCCATGAAGCCATTGTTCCAGGTTCCCATTGTCCACATATTCATAAACAAGCATCCTAAGTTATTCGATTAAAGATAAATTATAATTCAATAGCTTTCACCTCCGACAAAACTCTAATGAGATAAAAATAAATGAAGAACTAAAAGGCCCAACTAAAATCCAAAGAGCTTACACAACATAAGTTAAGAGAATCGAAACAAAATTAGCACGTCAATGTATTAAATCAATAAAGAAATGCACCTCTGGGTTCCCTCTATACAATATCCTAGAAGTCGCACAAGATTCTTGTGTCGGACATGTCCTATAGCTTCCACTTCAACTCTAAATTCTTTCTCTGCCTGTCCCCTACGCATGAAATCACACAATATCATGATAATAGAATAATAAACCTCAATATCACGATGCATTTATAACCGAATATCATACTCACAAATTGTTAAGTAGTTTCTTCACTGCAACCTCAGTCCCATTGATCAATGTGCCCTTATACACAACCCCATATCCACCCTCGCCAACCACATTTTCACTGGAAAATCGTCGTGTCGCTTGCTCAAGGTCTCTCAAAGTAAACCAATGTCCCCAACCTAAATGTGAAGTTTCAGGTAACCCAACGAAAGGAGATGCCATTCCTCCACGACCTACTGAAGATTGCTTCCAGATAGTTCCAGAAGTTCCTTCCTCCCCTGATTGTTGTGACTTGTATCCTCTTTCATACATTGAACTACTCTGACTTGCATTATCAGCATCACCACCCGATTTACTAAGTCCAATCTGAAACAGCATCTTTCCAGAACTCTTACCACTGGCTTCATCAATAACAGTTGTTGAAGGTTGTTCTCGATTATTATCATTGTAAGGACCTCCAACACTATCAACTCTAATATCTTTAGGCACATTTGGTATTTGGGAAATCGGGTATCTATCTCTTCTTTGAGACTTCCTTTGGCACACAACCCACATTGATAAAAGACATAAAAACACACAGATAAACACACCGACACCTAGGCAGATCAAAACCCATACTTTAATCCCCATAAATGAAGTCTTTTTCGATAAGCCTGAATCTAAACTCCCAGACATTTCAAATGGCAATCATAAACTACAAAATTATCCACTCTCTGGATTTAGCTAATCCATCTCCTACAAAAATTTCCCACAAAAAGCAGGTGAAATGTCAACAACAATTGCAGGGATTAAAAACTTTTAAGATTTCGTAATGCAATTAAGCCAAATTATTTTAGGAAAATGCTAAATGCAGCCCTAAGGGCTGCACTTAACGTGCATAAAAAAGTTGTACTTTCCATATCAAAAGCCCACCCCCCGAATTTTATGATAAGTGTACAACTATTTAATGCACCTTATATACAGCCCTTAGGGCTTTTTTTTTAGCAAAACCCATATATATATAATTCATATTAAAATTATAAATATTAGATTAAATTAATGAACATTATATTTATTTGTTAAATAAATGTTTTGAAACTTTCAACAAAAAAAAAGTTTTGAAAAGTTTGAGATGATTAAATACTTCTTAACTTGTAACGCTGATTACAAATTAGCAAAACTTATAATTGTTTAATAATTACTTGAAAAAATAATGCTTTTAACTAACTAAATCCTTTAACTTGACAAAGTCTTTTTTCTTGCATTTGACAAACTCTTAATTAGAAGTTTAGAACCATTCCATGACATTCTAACTGCTCCACCAGCAATACAAATACCTGTTTCCTCACATATCCACAAAGGAACCCAAATTCACAAATCAGCCAATGGTCATGAGGTTAAGGAGAGGAGGTAGAAAATTCTGGTGGTTTATTCCATGCACACACAAAAAACGATTTCATGCAGAATCACAACTTGATCTAGAGGATATGCTTAGAACTGAGCTCACAACCATCAACGAAGATTCAGAGACATATGAGCAGCATAATCGACCACATACACCGAGGAAACATGCAAAGATGGGAAAGAAAGCGAAAAAGGAGGATCAGGGTCGGGTTTTCACTACGCAATACAGCGTAAAGAACTCGTACGCGCTCTTCTTAAACAGGATGACAAGCACCAGAAGCTTTGGTGGTGTTCAAGCTTACTAAAACCATATTGACTACTAATTACATCATATTGATCATCTTGTAACCTTTTTTTTTTCTTTTACATTGTGGAAGTTTTTCATGTTATTGTGTTAATTTCTGACGCCTATTGTATAAAGATGATAAAATAATTGGGCCACACAACAAAGCTGGATGCTACATTGTCAACTCAAAAATAAGTCAATCATTCTTGATGATTGATAATGTCAACTAATTACTCGATCTTAATCAGGAAATTCGTTTGTGTTGGCTTTAATTCGTAGACAGCGACTAGTGACATAAGCCAAATTAGAATCCTAATATATTACTCATAAGAAATTTTTTTTGAAAAATAGGCTCTATTATTTTTCTTATAAAATCAATCTGACACTTTATTTTCAACCAGCTTAATTAATTAATTAATTAATCTTTTTTTAACCAATATAATTAAATAATCATTGGACTAACTAAAAAATCTCTTCTAAATTAATAATAATTTCTTATTTCTCAAACAGTTAATAATAACTTATTTTTATTTTAAAAAATATCAAAACAAATTTTATCGCCCCACCTAACTACAAGAGTCTCAACTATTTAACTAAAAGTATTTATAAATTGTTTTTTTTTATTTTATGAAAATAACCTTTTTTCTTTTCATAAATATCAAACAAAAATTTCTTGTTCCAAATAAACGCAGTTACGTCCTTTAACTTTGAATATTTGAAAAACAATCTTTTGTTAGAGGAATAAATATTTTTGTACATTTTTAATTTCATTTAGTTTTGGTGTATAGATAACTTGTTATTTTTTATTTTGTTATTATTAGGGGGAAAAAAATTCAGTTTTTAATTTTATTTAGTTTAGTGTAGTGCTATAACAACATAAGCATAAGGTTTGATGATATCACATCTAGTGTTAATATTAACTAGGTAGTTTAAAGCACCGTGTTGCGAGGACACAATTATCGTTTTTGTGTGTTTTCTTCCTTAAACACAATACCACAAAAAAAAAACATTATAAATGTGTTTGTTTCCGTATTAATAATTTCGTAAAACATAATCTTTAGAAAAAACCCCAAAATGAAAATAAAAACAAACAAAAATGTTTATTTAAGGACAATACCTCAACCACGTTCAAAAGTTGTCACTCCATCCAAGCGCGAGTGTGTTTAATATTTAGTCTGTTAAGTATATATGGTTTTCTAGGTTGTATACTGTTCATAGGTAGGTCGTTCAATCCCGCACGTAACCGCGAGTATCTGTTTTATTTTTTAAGGGTAAAAGCACAATGATATCAACATGTTTATGTTTACTCAAAAAAATCACGAAGGGAAACAATTTTAATAAAGAAACCAAAAAGTCAAAAGAAAACAAAAAAAAAATGCAACAAAAATGTGAAATAAAATTTTACCAAAAAAATTGCTATAAAAAATGTATTAAAGAGTAAAAAGAAAACAAAAACATTAAAGAAAACAAAAAGTTAGAAAACTAAAATAGTACAAAAGAAAAATCAAAGAAAACAAAATGTTACAAAAGAAAACCCAAAAATAAATATAAACGAAAACTATTACAAAAAGTTTTTAAAAAATTGTTTTAATAAAAACGTGTTGATTAAATTAAATTTATATAAAAACAATGAAACGAAATTAAGTACAATACCACAACAACAACATGTTCATGTTTACTTTCAAAAATAACAAAGCGAAAAAAATGTTAAAAACCAAATAATAAACAAAAAAATAAATCAAGAAAAAGTATAAAAAAATTTCAAAAAGATATATATAAAACAAAAATGTTAAAAGACAAAAATGCCAAAAGTTATAAAACCCAAAAAGTTACAAAATATATCTTACAAAGTATAAAGTTTGAGGGTCTAAAAAGAAAAAAAGAAAACAGGGGTGGCAGTAAACACCCCAAAAAAAGAAGGGGTAAAAAATGTAACTTTGAAAATCAAAAACATAAAAGAAAAAAAAAACCCAAATAAAAGGGGTGGGGGTGGCAATGTTCGAACCCCGAACCTCTCAAATCACATGGAGCCGCGGACCACCCCTTCCAATTTCATATTTGCTTTATTTTTTGATTTATTAAATATATATGGTATTTGGGTTTTTGTTTTGTCCAGTCTACTTTAATATAGGATATAATAGTATTAATAAATTCAATTTCTTTTATATATATATATATATAAGTTTCAATATTCTCATATTTATTGTATCTTATGTCTGAAAATATAATTTTGTATGTGTTATACAAAAAAACATATCAGTTTGTCAACATATTTGAATAACTTTACTTTGAAATATTAACATAAGAGTGTTTAAATGTGATGCTTTTTGTATGTTTTTACACATATAACTCAAGATAGCTTTAAATTCAATAATACACAATTTAGCAATTTATAAAACCAATGGACTTATAGCCTAGCACTATTAGTTGTGTGCGTTCATCAAAGTTGGGGGTTCAAACCTACATCAAGGTTGCGGGTTAAAACCTGGATTTAGTCACACTTTGAAGTTTGTTTGATCGTTTCCAAAAACTTATAAAAAATAGCAATGTATAAAATATCACAATGGTTTGCCAGTTCAACTCACTCTTGCTTAAATATATATAATTTCTTATTTCTTATTTCTTATTATGCTTTCTTCCCACGAAAGTTAACCAATAAATAAGCAAGCTTGTCATTTTCTCAGCAATGAAGGTTTAAAATTTAATCAAAAGTTTGAACATAAGAACAATTCTACATTAGCCGTGTGACCGTGTCTAGTGTCAACTTCTCAACAACAGCAGCAGGGGCGGATTTGGGCATGTGCAAGGTGGGCTATTGCAAAGGGCCTAGGGGCCCACAAATAACTAAATAAGTTTTACTTTTCATGGAGTACTATTTTGCAGTACAACTAGTTAATCCAATTCATATTTTACATACCGATATTACAACTTTACAAGGCTCATACAATAATCCATCAAAGAATGCAAGAGATTCATCTTATATTTGAAGGAAAATGATCCGTAATGCATATTTGTTATGAAATTTTTTTTTCATTTTGCCCCCTGAAATTTATTAAATGTACACATTGAATCCCCGATGTGTGAGAGGAGCAGTACCTAAGGTTGCGTAATGTTACAGTATGGATGATAAATATATAACTACAGTACTTAATAATTTTATTGAGTTATCAAGTGTCGACTTAAAAAAAAAAAAAACACACACACACAACTACATATACTCTTCATATCAAAGGCTTCAAATGAATCGAATTCACGGGATGCCCCTGAACAACAACATAGTCTTATATTAACAATACCAGGCGGTACCAAAGGAGGGCAAGGAGGGCCAACGCCCCCCTTCAAAATTTAAATTTTGTCATGAATTTTAAAATTTTTCCATGGAATTTTAAATTTTTCCAACGGATTTCTAAATTTTGCCTCTCTTGGAATTTTTTTTCCATGGATTTTATAATTTTGCTCCCTTTTGGGTTTTTTCTGGTACCACCCCTCCATAAACACACAGCAGCAAATCCCAATGGAAAGCAGCAGAGTAACATCCCAATTCAAGACCAATAGCAGGTTAACCATAGACCAATAGCAGGTTAACCATTCGCTACTATGAATAAGAAATTTCCCAATAACTTAAACCAGCAACTCAGACGGTAGCTCAAGAAACCTAGCTCCCAAGTCATAGAACGAACAACAACCCCGGAAACATCCATAAAGGCGTTAATGTGACGTTGAAGATGCTCATGGACTATGATTCGTCATTCATATGTCTTTTTTAGAAACAATCATCAATCATTTGAGTATATTCAACCATACGCTTAACAAATTTAATTTTTATCATATTGGGGCAGAAAAATTCTGGATATTCAGAACGACTTGATTTGATTGCAACAACGTGATCACACGATGCACTAATCATATTTATCGCAAATGATTTCACCTTACTAGTTCCAAATACTTTTGAAATCATCAAAAGACCCTTGACTTCCAGATTCTATTATTCAAACCAACGACCAATTAAGGATTGAGGTCAACATATAACAACATATACACACAATATATAATTTGTTTTCTTTCAATTTGTACGTAGGATCATGGTAGTATGGTACCATACATAGACTAAGAGAAAAGCTTTCGGTATTCTTCTGCTTCCCGAACCCTCTCCTCTGAGCTTCTATCCTTACGCTCTTCGTCCAAGTCTAGTCTCTTCTTTAACTCCTTTTCCGTCTCATTTATCTACATGATCAGGTTTACGAACATGTAATAACTCCGCTATGATCTTGTGATCGTGTTTAACTCAAGCTTTTAGGTGTTTCACAAGCAATGAAAGAGATTTACAAACTTACAGCATCATAGATCTCATCGTTTTCCTCAAAGTCTCCAATTTTCCTAGGGATGATATGAATGTGAACATGTGCGACTGACTGTCCTGCGTGCGGCCCATCCTGAAATGGAAAAGAGGGATTGATCCCGTATTTGAGATATATCAGGCAGGCGCACGGATATGACAGCAAGTTCAGTTTAAGGGGTTATTTCTTTAGCAGGGTCCAAAATAGTCCGGCCGGCTTAAGTTGAGTTGACCCACATGCACTTTTCTTCCTCAATTATTTAATAAACAGTTAATTCGTTATATGATTACAGAAATAAAATTATTACAGTTACAATAATATGAATCTTTGATTAGAACGTAGGAACATTTAGGTGTTACATATAGACATTCACCCAAGTCGCCATTCGACCCTTTTCTTTTCTAGCTTACTTTTTTAATAGACCCATTTGAGATAAAACTACATGCAAAATCGACTCATTCATAAGTAGAATGGTCAATATTGCTGCCTAAATGTGACTAAATTGCACATCGATGTATAAATTAGGGGTGTTTGGTTCACATATTTCCAAAGGGATCATCTAACGAAAAGGGATTTGAAAACTTTTAGAAATGAGGGTCAAAATCTACGATTCGAAATCCAATTATGTTAGATTCCACGAATCCCAAATTCAAGAAAACTTCAATTCCATTCCATTAGATTCCTTTGAAATTTCAAAACCAAACGCCAAGGATACCATAGTATTAATTAAGAATGTGCTATAGAAACAGGAAGTAATGTGGTTTTGTATAGAATATCGTAAGTAGCTTACTTGGATGGTAAATGTAAGTGAAGATGCTTTGTGATAGTTTTCGAGCAGAGAACCAATTCTTTTAGCTGAAACCCACATCTCACAAGTCTCCTCAGCCGTAAGGTCAGCAAATCGCTTCACTTCACGCTTTGGGCACACAAGTACATGTGCTTATTGTCAAGTCAAACAAAGAAACATCCAAATTGCAAACAATAAATGGTAAAGAGTTCTTCCACGGCTTCCATCAAATTAGATTATGAGCTAAATAATTTACCAGGTAACTTATTATATACACACACAATTAACTTCACATATATATGTTTCTGATCACCATACAGGCAAAACACAGAGCCCACATGTACGCAGTGGCGGAACCACATGGAGGCCAAGGTTGGCCAACGGCCCATCCACAACATCTATAAAACTCTATATTTCTAATACGTTATCCTTAGTTTTACATTTGTTAGTATCTTGTGAACTGTCCGGCCTGTAGATATAAATTCTTGACTACTGTTTGGCCCCATAAACATAAATTTCTTGTTACGCTACCACATATACGATACGTACATGTGGGTCTCTTGGGGACGTGACAACAAAAATTTGCTCTAGGAGCAAGTGAGCAACCACTTGAAATGGTTAAATCTTGCAAAGTGAGTTGCTAGTTGATACCATGGATGTGCTAAAAGCGGTCGTTATCATATTGTCGGCTAAGAGTATAATGTTAGAAAACAATTTAATAGCCGAGCTTATAATATATTCGAAATTAACTTGGTATAAGCTATTATAAGATGTAACACACGGATTAGGATCTTCCAATATTGAAACAACCCAGATGTTGGTCATGTTGCACATATATGCTTTAAACATGATAAAGGTCCATCTTCAACTAAAAATAAGAGTCTCACAGTAAAAATAAAGTGCTATAAGTTTGATTAAGCTTAAGTCAATGTGTAGTAGTTGATGGATATGACCTGAAAAAGAAACAGCAAATCAACAAGAATCATTCAGTTTCATAAAATATGGTGTAAGTCATAGAATTTTTATAATTTGAAATGAATATGAATCTGAATACATAAGAGGTTATTGTCTGAATCCGATTATCTGAATACCTGGCCTATTTGTATTCGTTTTACAATTTTCTTTACTCATGCAACCTACTATCTTTTATAAGCAATAACAACATAAATCATCATCATCATCATCATCATTATTATTATTATTTTAACCGCAAATTTGGACACAACGGCATTGCCTCTTCATATACCCAACTTCATTTCCAGGAAAAACCCATTCTGGGAACCCTATCTCCAGTACTGGGAGCATTTTTGCTCATACGGGGTTTGAACCCAAACCTCAAAATCTTAAGTCCCCAATACCACTGGTTTATGTCATTATTGTTTGTCAAAATATGTATTTGGATAAATGATATTCACCAACAGTTTATTTTGGTTAATGAACCATGTAAGTGTCTTTGGTAGTTTGGTTCATAAATCATAATATAATAACATTTAAAATTAAAACCATAACATGACCAACATATATAGAAAATTAATAATTGTTTTTGACTGAAGAAAATAGTAATTACCAGGAAGAACAGGACGTAGATTCACAAAAGCATATGTAAGATGAGTTGTGTAAAACACATCTTTGTGATCAATCTTGTGTGGTCCGAAACTATAATATTCCATCTGCATATTCCAAACATTATATATTTTCATTCAAAGTTAAACATCACAAAGAAGTCAAAAACATAAAAAAGATTAATTGATTGTTGGAATATCTCTATATATATAGTTTGGTATAAAGTTTTAGCTAAGATAAAGTGAGTCGGGCATCTTCTTAGTGGGTGTTGTATGCCTGGGTGGGTGTTTTATTTTCCTTTTTCCTTTTTTTGTATATAAAATTCCTGTAAAGATGCAGACTTGATTGAAGATCAGTATTGAAAGCACAAAAAATCGAAACAGTTACAATATAAACTCGTTCAAATTCTGAGTCACTTAGGCCGGGTTAAGCAGACTTGATTGAAGCCTAACATTAACATTACAAAATCTAAACAGTTATAACTTATAAACCCTTTTAGATTATGGGTTGGGCCGGTTTTCGGCCACATCCGGGTACGAACCAGAGTGGAGCAGGCCCAAAAATGTGGATAAAATAGTGACCAAGGATTGGAGAGGCTGTGATCAGTCTCAGTCGTTTTGGTCGAGTCTTTTTGGACTAAATACTATGACATGGTATTTTCATTTTCTTTAGGGATGTTACCTGACAATCTGACATACTTTTGACGATTTTGTTATATCGTAAGATAATGTCAAATGTGATTTTAACACTAATACGTGATATGATCTATAAAATATATACCTAGCAAAAATCAATTTTGATGAATTTTTCCGTTTTGTTTAGATAGATGTTGAAACTTGTAAGATAATATCACATGTGATTTTACTGTCATGTGAATTTCAAAACCACAAAATGTTATGATTCCTATGATATATAACTTAATTACATTTAGAAAAAAAATAAGGGCAAAAAACACATGTGATGATATTATAGATCACAAGTGATAGTAATATAAATGATTTTAAACATAATATAAATGATTTTAAATGTAACGCCCCTAACTTACTAAACATACAAAATGATATCAAATGATGAACTTAAAAAACAAAAGGGCGTTAATCTTATTCAATGTCAAACCAAAGTGAAGCCAAAGTCAACCGACAAAATATTCAAAAAAAAAAGTATTAATAGTTCCAAAAATAAAGTACTAATTCTTGAATTAAACTCTAAGGAAAAGGTGCTAAGTCCACTTCATTCTACACTCTTCTCATTCCCAACACCCCGTTGATCACCTGTCGTATAAGAAAGAAAAAGGGAATACGACTGAGCCAAGGCCCAATGAACGGATATAACGAAAGACAGGAATATAGTATGACATGCGAAGATACATTTATCAAAACAAATTAACTTCTTTACAAGCATACTCATTTCAAAACATTATACAAAAATGTATAATTCCACAATATATTATACATCAAATATATCAAAATATTATAAAACCAAATTTCATAAAATAATGCATCTAAGAGTCAAACAAATAACTTATCAAAGGGTCAAATGAAATCATAGGGTAGCTCTCCC
>JAOEHQ010047743.1:0-10632 GCA_025447715.1 Asclepias incarnata | reverse complement strand
CCGGTGATGGAACGTTCATTTGGGACACGTACGTGATAAATTGAGGATCGTTTGGATCGGTAACGTCGAACGGGGGGGTGGGCGGTCGTGGATAACCCCGGGGTTGGTTCGGCGGATAGTTAGGATGCATTTTTTTTTTAAATAAGTAAAAACTTTTATAAAAGAAAGAAAGAAAGAAAGATAGGAAGATATAAAAGAGTTAAAGAGTAAAATGTATGAAGGGGGTTTAAATAGGGTAAATGGTTTTAAAAAAAAAAAAGTTTTTTTTTAATACTAATCTAGCCGTTTGAACGGTCAAAATTTTCGAAATTATACATTGCATAGGGCGGCAATGAAGTGCCGTGAAGAAATTGTTTTGGCGATTTCCGCCCCTCGGGGCAATGTAGCAGGCGGAAAGAGGGCGGAAAGGGGCGGCGCCGGCCTCCTTTCCGCCTCGTACCGGACAGTCTAAGAGAGAAAATTCTAAGGCATACTGAGTGAATTGAGACTTTATACGTACATAAGTTAACGAAAGTATACACAACAAACTCTGCTATACGGCGTATACAAGTAATATAATATTACTCTCCAAAGGAAATCACTTTTTTTTCCAATTAATTAAATGAAAGCTAGCTAGCCTATCCACATCATTTTATTTTTCTATTAATTGCATATAGGTCCTTAAATTTTATATTTTACATCCCTTGTCTCAACTCCTTATTAAAAATTATCCACCCCTTGTTGAAAGTTACATAAATTGAAACATGCGAAATGTCTAGACTATCCTTAATGAACCTAAAGACTTATAAGGAATTATCCAATTTTTCCTTAATGAACTAATTTACACCTTAAACTCTTATCTTACTAATTTACACCTTAAACCCTTATCTTTTAAAATATCTCCACTACTACATTTACATCAATTACATTAACATCAACCTACACCACTCAATGCTGCCACCACCAATAGTCGCCGTCATCACAACCAGCCGCCGCATTGCGCGGGTACTATGCTATATCTTTAATAGTTTTAATACAACAACAAAACTACATTCAATTTTTGTTTATGTTTTTCAAAACTTCATAAACCTCGTGATCAAAAGATATAATAATTATACGAAAAGATAATAAATGAAGAAACTTGAAGGTCTCCATATATTTCATAAAACATAAAGAGAAAAAAATCTCATGTATATATTTTGGTGATGTACTTTTTTTGATGCAATATTTTTTATTTATTTGATTGTGTTAAAGATGTATCAACGAAGTCTAGGCTTTAAATTCGGTTACGTTGTTGAACTTTATATTTGATACATAATAATGATGATGCATAAAATTAGTAATATATTGTTATTCTCAACATCGTATGCATAACAAAGTTTTAGAATATACTTCAAATAACTAGTTTTATTATATGAGAACCATTAATATGAAAATGATTGAATCCTATCTTTTTCGAAGACATTATTAACTATTGGGTCATGATAAAGTTATCCATATATATCTGTTTTATATCTAATTATTTGTCAAATATAAAAGAATAACAACATAATTTTATCTTGTAGTGTCCGTGTTAAGACATTGGGTCTAAATCTAGTATATAATGCAAGACTCGCGTATACCAATCAATTTGTTATCAATGTATAATGTATTGTTGATGTGACACTGTGACGTTCATGGTCTGTCACGAGTCATATTTGGCACACTTAGACCTAACGGAGGGGGGCTACCCAACATGGGGCGACTCGCGACACGTGGCGCTTAGTCAGCATGTTGGGTAGTCTCAAAAAATAGGGGGAGTGGGGCTATCCAGAAAAGTGGGGCGACTCACGACACGTGTCACTTGCAATAAAACATACAGATCTAAAACATACACATATATATATATATATATACCTGCGAAGGAAAAAGAGGGAAAAGAGAAAAAAAGTCAGAAAAATGTCAGATCCAGCCTACGAGCCATACAGGTCGCCGGAAGGGGGAATCGCCTGGGGGGGGGGGCGGTGTGGACGGCGAACCCGAGGCGAACCAGGCCTGGGTCGCCGCTCCACTCGCCCCATTCCGTTGGGTCTTAATGCCCTTCAAAGATCAATTAGCAACATAAGCAAGCACATGTCAAAGATAACAAGCGAATAAGTGTGACATAACCATAACTGCCATCTGAATACACATGATTTATCTGCTTAGCGAATCTGCTGATAAACACTCTCGATATAATCTTCGAAACATAAACCCATCTTTTTCTCAAAAAGAAATTCAATAAAGATTTGTGGAGGTACTATGACTACTATCCACCGTTAACCAAAAAAAATTATAAACCAAAATCTTGTCCCTAGCCAAAGATGCAACGGCTGCAGTAGAAAATCATCACACCAGATGTGTTTTATCCAATCTAGTTTATACGAAAACGACTAAGAGATTTGATACAGTAACACCTCATAAGACCGGGATTTACAACCTCTATAGAGATTGTAAATATGGATATAACCCATGGCGAAAGTGGTAGGTTAAAATAACTAGCAAATGATAACATCCATATTCAGAACATTATCACAATAATTCAATAATACAGCTGTTTACAAAATCAGATATAACAACAATCTCAAAATATTAACGGCCTCGGCCACGACCACGCCCGCGTCCACGGCCTCTTCCACGTCCAATCGCTTTTCCTAGAAAAATTCAATAAATATGAATATATTTGTCATATAACATGTTGACAGATGCATACCCTATGACCTTTTTGTGGGGCACGCCCAAAAAGTTTTTGTAATAAATCGGATTTGATGTCGTTATTTATGTGAATGGGTAGGCTAAGGTTGAATTTATCTCAGAAAAGTCAAATATAAAGACCCCACAGAGAAAAGGTCAAATGGGTTCAACAAGTTAAAAGATTTTTATTTGATGCATACAAACCCCTTAAATCGTTTATATTCAAAGATTAAATTTAGTATAGTAATAACATTGTTTTCTAATAACAGGTAATTAATATGAAATAAAAATAATAGTAAATGTTTAAATGGCCAACCCAACCCAGTACAGCCTGTTTGGACCCATACTAAAAACATGTTTCGACCTGACCCGTTTTAACCAGTCACCCAACCTACCACCCAACCTAACTTGCTAGTTGTTTATAAAAACTAAACATATAAAATGTGAAAGTAAAATATGTTCATAAATGAGACTTGTAAATACCTGCAGTTGGTTTCTTTGGTTTGACTCTGGGTGTTTCCTCAACCAGAAGAGTCTCGAGATTTAAACTGTCAGGCAGAATATAGTAACGAATGTTGTTTCCCCTGACACTTAGGTGATCTAAGGTCACTGGATTCTTACCCTTAAGAGTCAGTTTAACCGTCTTCAAATGTGTATTCATACTAATATCCACACCTGTAACATCACCATACAAGATTAAAAAATAAATAAAAAATTGGTCAGAATGTTAGCTTAATGACAGGATTTGGGGTCTTCTATAATTAACATGTGATTTGAGTTATGGGTACATTGACTTACGATGTTTGACATTGGTCCCAATAACGAACATACAAATTATGGAAGACATAAATTAAGAACTGAATTTAATGTCTCATGTTTATCCTCACGAGCAGGTATCTTTCTTATCACATAACCTTTGGACTATTAGCTGTAATGGTTGCAACTTGCAAGCACCAACCATAATCAATGTAATCTTTAATAAATGAAAAGCGGAAAATGATGTTATGAAATCTGGACATATCCATCTTAAATTAATATCAAATGGGATACACTCCCAAATGCAACATTTCTTAGCAGGAAAGTTTTGAAACCTGCTTTGCTTTGTTACCGCTCCATGACCGTAACTTGAAATCTTGATTTAATAACTACAAATTCCATCCAAATTTTTTCGTATTTGTTCTCCTTCAAGGGTCTTGGACATAATTAATCTACCGTGGAACATTTTCACTAAACTATACACAGGTCAAAGCTTGCATTTACTTCGAATGGGGAGCATGTAATAACATTTATGTGGGTACCACGATACAGATATTATGAAAAAGAAGTCACTGTCGCAAATAACTACTTTTCCTATCTCTAGATATTTTGATATCGATATCTATAGCTATTAAGACCATCTACTTGAGATCAATTTGGTTTCTAGGGCCATTTAGGGTGTATTACTAAAAGTGATTACATAGTTGACTGACACTCAAATCTAAACCCACACATTGCCTTTATATCAACTATAGCAAATAACTACTTTTCCTATCTCTTTAACTACAACGGCTTGCATGACTTTCTACCTTTGTCCTATGAAAGAGGGCATTTTATTAATTTAGTTCTGTATCACACAAGCAACACAACCTTTGATTATAAAGGGAAACATAATATTGGTCCTACAAGATAATAGTGCCATTTTACATGATCTATTTGAAATAAAAAGATTACATAATACATAATCATCCAAAACGTGAGATTGTGATCACTCTTTCCTACATAAAATAAAAATAATTTATAATCAAAGTTTCAAGTAACATCTCAAGTGTAAAAACCATGGGTATGGAGGGAAGTTATGTGGTCCAGTAGACTAAACTAACCTCTAAAACAGGTTAGATGGTGAATGCATTGTCTATCACACTTTGTGTCACATGTCCAATATCTGACTAACATTATTGAGCATACATAAAAGTGCAGGGTAAGATTCTAAGGGAAATGGGCCAACGCAGCTTTGATGCCCAAAACCTGATATAATCATGACTATGTAAAGTGAAGACAAAGACTTCCCTATAACTGCGACAATGTGACTTTGTAACCCTTACGCATCTACAAACATGGCCTACCCTTGTGACGTTTAATCTTGAAGTGCTCTCTAGTTATATGATGATATATAGCTGACTTGATAGATTAGATGGCCCAAAATGCCACCCTCGCAGACATATCCTTTGGCTGATATAAGTATAAAAATGACTATTGAGTATTGACTATGCATTGCCATCTAAACGTAATGTAAAGAGATTGACTATAGCACTAGCCTATTATGACCACAATATTACCCACATGGTTGGCTGTTTTTATGGAGACCACATGAGTACTTCCAAGGGGGTCATGACTTTGATTGTGGAGACGACATAAGTACTTCCAAGGGGTCATAGCTTTACTGCTTTATTTATGGAAATTACACAAGTACTTCCCAGGCAGTCACTGATAAACTATATGTGTAACTCCAGAGTTCTCATGGGATCTAGTGCGCTTGTGTCCCCAAAACGCTTTGTGTCATCTAAAGAAATTCTTACTTGTGAACCCAAGCCCCAAGTATCACTCCAGTCCATGGTCGATTAGGGATTTGCCTAAGGGTGTTACGTTGACCTTTAGAATTGTATATCTTTTATCCCTTAACTATTATGAAGTTAGTTAATTGTATAATTTCTGCCTATCATTTGAATTCCTATTATACATAATATATATATATATATATATATATATGTATTCCATATAGTCCTTCACATCACCTCAGCAAATACTTCTTTAATTCCCCTAATATTTTCTTAAACATGTCATTCTGTTCTTGTCTATTCCAAATTAGCGTTCAATATGATTCATCCGATTTCCAAACTAGTGTTCAATATGATCCATCCAGTTTTGAAACCTACTTTAGTGACAAAGCATGTGGAACTTACACATACCAAAAAGAAACCAACTCTAACCTGCTAAAAAGGCTTTCACACAAAATTTCCAAATAACAATCACTGGAAGAACGAGCGATATTGAAAAATCATATATCTTACATTCTTAGAAGAATATAATTATGAAGTACGAAACAGAATTATGATTATACATTACGACCATAAGCTGAACCTTTGGTGATAACACACTATGTGTCTGTTATTTTGTACTAACCTGCTAAAAAACATTTCATATCATATATGCAGATAACATTTATTAGTACATCAAAAAATGTAATACCTTCCTATTTCTTACCAATATTATTATACAGATACAAAGCGGGACTAAAAGACTCCCTACTAAAACTAATTAATATTAATATATATGAGCTATAACCTACAATAATATGACACTGGATTCAAGTATTCAACCATATTATTAATAAAATACAATGTAAGTTTACATGACCACCGTGTCTAGGGACGCGGGTTCGATTCTTGCCAAAGGCAATGAATGGTTGAGCCAAGGAAATGCTAGTTAACCTTGATACATTCCTAGCATGAGGTTATGTAGGGACCAATGCGGTACATGGGATGAAAGGGTTCCCATCAATTTACCCTTTATATGTAGTATAAAGTTCTTGTAAAAAATTTTTACCAACACATGTCCTAACTCACCACTTTATACACTTTGATATATCACTGCCTCTGCAACAAAGTGTTTAAGTGGTGTTTTAAGACACATGTCACCACGAGTATCCTCCATATACTTTCTGGGTTAAGCTCTTTGATGCTAACACATGCCCTAATTCACCATTTTTGTGCTAACACATGTCCTATTTTACCAATTTGATACGCCATTTCAAATTGATGCACAGCTTCTTCTTTTTGGGTTTCAAGCCTTTAAAGTGTGAAAAATGGTGCATCATGACATATGCCATCACCAAAATACTCCGTACACTTTCTACACTAAACTATTCTTTTACAAGAACCCTACTCTACTCACTCACTCACACAAAAAATATATCATAACAAATGTCAGCACCAAAATCGTCCCTACACTTTCTACTACATTAAACTCAGTACCTTTGTTTTACAATAACCCTGCTCTAAACACGCACACACACACGCACATATACATTATATATAGGCATAGATAATCGGTAAAATTAGCAACTAAAATGCACAAATTTCAGCAAGTAAACCATAATCATCGCCACACTTTCTACGTTAACTCTTTTTATACAATAACCATACTCTACACATACACAGATATATATATATATATATATATATATATATCAAATCCGTGTAATTAATCACTAAAATAAAAAAATGCACAAATTTTCAAAAATAATATAAAGAAATACAGACCTGTGATAGTTCCATGAACAACAGTTCCATTTTTGAGCTCAATCGAAACTGTTTCATTATTCAGCTTCATCAAAAACCTGCACATTCAAAAATATTTATAAAGTTAAAATAAAATTATTTAACTATAAAATAATAAATCATTCAAATATAATCACATTAATTAAAAAATTACAAATTGTTAACGGAAAGTATAATAAGGCTTACCGGACGAGCTTCATTGTGAAGGAGACTGGAAAAGATTTAACAATTTGCCGGCCGGAAAGAAGGTAAAAAAAAATAAAATTGAAAAGGGTTTTTGGGGTGTTAGGGCTTTGGAAACAAGAAGGATTTTTTTAGTTTTTATAATTATGGGCCGGGTTTATCTTTTGGCCCTGGAAAGGAAGTAACTAGTTGGGATGGGCCGACTTAGGTTGCACCAAAGAAAATAAGGCCCTCTTCAAAAACATCATAAAACAACTTACCAAAAAGTTAAGTAAACAAAATGAGGAGTTTGCTCAAAGTTTGAGATTGAAACAGCAGTAAATTAAAATGTCAAATCTTCCAACTCTAAATCTTTCGATTTCCAACAATTTGCAAATCAGGTTTGAATAATTTAGATTTTTATTAATGTATTGATTTTTATTAATCTTTCGATCGCGTGTTGGTTAATTTGGAAAGCTAGAAATGAGTTTCGGTTCTCCAACTCTAGGACGAATGTGGAATCGATCATTCTTGGGGTTAAAACCATGGGTTTCTTTTGGTATAAGCATAGAGTTAGAAATAATAGTATCTCGTGGAAAGATTGGTGTAATTTTGTCATTGTATAATCGTGTTGTATCATTTTTTCCACCCGCCTAATTTGGGGGTGTAGTGTGAATAATAGTTAATTTTCAAAAAAAAAATTGAACAATGATTCCCTCTCATTTTTACCATCGAAATTATTGTACTCGTCTTGAAATTATTGTACCATTAAAATTATTATACTCGTCTTTTTTTTTCCCCCATTAGTTTGTGAAGATAATATCGAGCCCTCTTTGATTCTCTTTCACAAGGGTATATGTATTTTCTCATATATGCTTCCTTAAAGTTAAAGGAAAAAACTAATAGAAGAAAAAATAAAATAAAAAACTACTATGCACATATATGTTTTCAATCCAAACCTTCGTTTGCCACATCTTTTTTGCTTTCAATTCGTTTTAATGGAGTTTTTTGTCATATATATTTTAACTATTTATACTTCCTTATAAAAATTCTTCCCCCTTTTTTTTTGGAAAGAGTTGGAAAAAAGGAAGATGCGAAACTATCCAATTGTTCTTAATGAACTAATTATTCATAATGGAACAAATTACTCAATTGCCCTTAATGAACTAATTACCACATTGACATCAATTACATTTACATCAACCTACACCACTCGTCGCCATCGCCGCTGCCACCACCAATAGTCGCCGCTATCACTACCGATCTCCGCCACCACCAGATCGCCGTCGCATTGCGCGGGTACCCTTCTAGTCTCTTATAGTGATAATTACATTGTCATCTTGCCGTATCACTCCACTAGAAAGATAAATCATATAAGCAAAATCTAAGTACGATCTTTCATTTATAAAAACAATAGTTTTTAAAAAATGAACACTTTTAGCATGTTCAACCATGCAAGAGATTTCACCAGGGCGGCCTAGCCATGGACTAAAGTGAGGGACTGTCCAAGGATCAATTTTTTTCAAGGGACTAAATTTTTAAATTTTTATATATATACATATATAAATTTTATATTTCAACCAAATCTATTAAACAAACCCATCAATTATTTTAAAATCAAATCAACTAAGCCCACATACAAAAAATCTACTTACACATTTTTCAGATTGTCAATAAAAAAAAATCTAACTTCGGCTGTTTCTTGAAACCATCTATTTCATTGTCAAAAGAAAGTTGCTGGCAAAGTTATTGTTTAAAACGATGATAAATATTATATCAATAAAACGATGATAAATATTATATCAATAAATATCCCCAGAGATGACCCTGCATATCACTTATTAATCAACAGGTCAAAACTTACAGGCATGTAACCATGTGACCGATACTTGCTTACGTATGGCGCATGTTAGCCACGCCTGTTACTTTTTACTAACTTTTTTTTTTTAAATATATTTTTTACGGACATGCATCCGGATATATCATCATCTTTCCTAGACCAATCATCACCCAACAACTTGATCCTCTCTTAGATGAGCGTAATGAGATCGTAGCTTTATATTATGATTAAGTTTTTAACGACAAATGGAGCCCACTCTGTTAGTCTACAAATATCAAAATTGAATAACTCTGTGCATCATTAACAATAGTTTTGTGAGTATAACAAGTCTTCATTTTGTTACGATCACTATTATTTATTATCATTTAAAGTTTCGTTGAAAATTTTTCTGCCATCCATCACTCTTCTCAAATCATTCCATTTTGAACTCAAAGATAACTTTTCTAACCATGAAGTAGGCTTTGCAATTAGTATCTTCGAAATCATAATTAAATTTTATGACTTAGGAAATTATTATCATCAAGTATGTCTACAACATAACTTTGAAATGTTCCAAATCACTATACATATCTATACTCCTTAATAAAGGGGGAACCCCCTCCCCCTTTTCTTAAAAAAGCCTACTGAAGTTCCTATTTTGCCCCTATCATTTATGAACTAATTTAAATATTTCCACTTAAATACCTATAATACCCTTAATGAAATTATTTACAATATACATCCTCCAATCCTTAAAATAATTATTATTTACAATATACATCCCCAACCCTTAAAATAATTACACTGCCCTCTTTTACATCAATTATTTTTACATAATAACCACACCGCTACCGACACCGCCGCCGCCCACACCACCCCCACCACCCTTCGCCGTCGCCGCCACCACCACCCGTCGTCGTCATTACCACACCGCCACCGCTATCACCACCGCTACCACCATCACCGCCGCATCGTGCGGGCTTCCCTCTAGTTTGTTTTTAACAACCATAACGATCAAATTTTAAAATTAAGACATGATTTAAATTCTCTTGTTGAGTTAAATAATCATATCAACAACAACCAACCAATTTGTAATAAATTAAAGAGAAGGCACAATAAACTGTACCATAAACCATAATGTGAATAAATAAAAAAAATTCATTTTTACAAATAGCTGATGCAACACCGTGTTACTGAAACATGTATGTTTATCCCTAAATCAAATAGAAGATTACCCGCGTAATGCGGCGGGACGATGGTGGCGGTGACGAAACGTGAGAGGTGAGTGATGACTAGTGGTAGTGGTGGTGGTGGTGATGGTGATGGTGGTGGCAGGGTATTGTAGATATTTTAAGGGATGATGATATTTTATAAAGTGTTATTAAAAAGGTAATATGGATATTTTAGAGAATTGGATGATAGAATACTAATAGATGGGATGGATAAAATAGGTAAATTAAGTTCTTTTTATCAATATACTATAGAAATAATATATAATATAATTAATTAATATTAATATATAAATAATATAGATATTAAATAATATGATACCAGACGCATGCCTGCACGATGCAGCGGCAATGATGGTAGCGGCGGCGGTGTAGTGGAGGCGGTGGTGGCGATGGTGGTGGTGTGGTTATTAAT
>JAOEHQ010047742.1:0-21580 GCA_025447715.1 Asclepias incarnata | reverse complement strand
ATTTTATTTTATACCCTTAATTAAATAAAACTTTAATATATTAATAATATAAAATAAAATAATAATAATATAAGTGGGGTGTATTGAATTTGGGCCCACCAAAAAGTTGGTTGGAACGTGAAGTTTGGGCGTGAAGTTTGGAACGGGGGAAATCAAAATTTGGCTGGAACGCCATGTTGGGCCCTGTAGCTGGCTTTATGGAGGCGTTCACGACACTTTTTGGGCGTGCCTTCACCTCGCCACGCCTTACTCCTCACGGTCTTGGAGATAGGAACCAAAAGGTGTAATAAGTCGTTGTCACTCACGTAGACCCAACAGTCTTAACACTAAGCAATCAAAGTGATAGTATGAAGAGTTTCGTTTAATGTATTGTATACATGTGAAATTAAAAAATAAATAATAAATTATATATGTGTAGAAACAAATTGGGTTTTTTTTAGAGTTAATTTCATTACATGTCTCGGGGGTATACCATATTATTAAATTTCGCCTCTTTACTTTCTTTTTTTTTTTTTTGTCATTACATCTCTCTAAGGTGACTTTATGCTTCATTACACACCCCTCACCCTAACGTCCGTTAGTTGAGCTTCGTTAAGCCCCTCATCACATGAGGGTATTTTTGTCCTTTTACCTCTTTAACATATTTTTCTTCTTTTTATTTTCTTTCCAGATGTAACTCTTATATATATATATTGATGATACACCATGTCCATGTCCGGTAGCACTCCGGACCATACCAGGACCGTGCGTACCTCCCAGCCCCGTCCGTAGGCAGCACGCTAGCCCACTCGTTGGGTCATATAAGACAAACATGATCGTACACGCACGATCAGCTACATGCCAAACCTCTGACGCCACGATCCCTGAGCAAGGATCGTACAGGCAGCACGATCAGCTGGGGACCAGAGCCAAAACCCCTTTTGCCCACTATAAATACAGACCTCAGGGTCTCATTTTACACACACAAGAATACTTACCCATAAGCTTGGTGGCGTGGATTGACGTCTGACACCGTAAGGGAACCGCAAGTAAGCCTAACCGAACCCATTTTCATTTCCTCCGTAAAGTCAAACCCCCTTTGGTAAGCCAGGTGCAAATCTGTGCTTAAACAGTAATATCCTTTATATTTTGTGTGTTTAATATATATTCCGTGTGATTATTGCTTTGGTTACTATAAACCCATTTCATTTTTAACTCGCATTTTTCTTTACGGCTAGACTACAAACTATCTCTAGTATTTCTTTTACAAGCCATGTTTTAATTGCCTTTTATTATGTCCCAGTATACTCGTTTACTCGAAAGTTACAAATGGATCAAGTTTTAATTATAAACTACAACTATCCTTGCCAATAAAAACTTATTTTAGATGTTTTAGACTTTGATGACTAGATTTTGACTTTGATAACTATCTTCTGGTACACTTCATTTCCGATAGATGATTTGTTTGGCAACACTATGACATACAAAACCACAATAATTTTTTATTAGTGAAAGGGAAACCCATTTCTTACAAGATATTTTGAACAAACATTTATTAATTCTTAAAACAAACTCAAAAGCCAACGAATTGAAGTCCAAAAATTTGACAAAAATATAGATATGATAGGATATACGAGTAAATTATAATACTTTATAACAAGTTTAATTCAACTAAAAGAAAAGTTTGTTTAAAAAAATGAAAATAACAATCATTGTACGTGTTTAAAGCATTATAAAGTTTATAGTATAAAATTTATATAGAACTTACCAATGAAGATGATACTTGGAACCTTGCACCAAATTACGTGACAAATAAACCCAACCTTATATGATCTTGTTTTCCTTTTATTTCATGACCCCAATTGTATATTAAATCTCTTTTTCTAAATCTATTACGCCAAATATTCTAAACTACGCCAAGCTTAGGATTGAACCTGAAGCCTCTACTCCAAAAGGCATAAGCCTCAACCAAGTAGGCTAACCCCACGTTGACGGCCTTTTTATTTATTCCTTTTCTTGTCCACCGTAACCTCATTCCATCCAAAAGTCTTATTGTTGATTATAATTTATTTGTCATTGAATTTACTTTTAAGATTAATAAATTATTGATTAATTAACATAAAAATTCACGTACTATATCTTCCTTAACCGATGTTGTACACATCAACATGTATAATTGTATACTAGCTTTCTATTTAGTTTTAACTAGATTTTTGTCCCGTGTATATACACGGGTAGACACAAAACATTATATTTTAAAAACATTATAAAAATTAATATTTCATTTCATATGGATTAGTTGAGTCTTATTATATGTTAAATACTTAAATGACTACAAGTTAAAGTATTATATATTTAAAGATTTGTAATAATTATAAATTAATTAAATGATGAAAAATTAAATAAGTTTCTTCAAGTTGATGACTACGAAATGTAATAATTATAAATGAAGTATTTAGTGAAATTTTTTTCTCTTTAAAGTCTAAAAAGGTCTAAAAACGATTCATTCGATTTTTAGAAAACGAAAACCAAACCAATCGGTTCGGTCCAGTTTTCGGTTTTGACGGTTCGGTTTTTTCGGTTTTCAGCTTTTCGGTTCGGTTTTTGCTCACCCCTAACGATAAGTTTCTTAGACAAATATATGAAAAATCTAACAATACTAAACGTAACAAATTAAAAAAATATATATAAAAATCTTATGTCTCACGAATTCTTATATAACACAAAGTAATTTATGTAAAAACGAAATCTTTTAGTTATCAGTCATTTAAATATTTATAAATCGTTACCATAATGATTACCATACATTATGGTGTATGGTGTATCCACACGAATTTAAGGACCAGTATGTAAGTATATACAGATATATAAGACTCACCGAAATGGGGGGCGTGCCCCCTAACTTTACATGCACTTTTTTGACTTTTTCAGCATTGGTAACCGTGCCACGTGCATTTGGTAACGGAGGTGCCCCAACAATTCTACACACACACCCATTTAATAATAATATAAATATAAAAAAAGAAAAAAAAAAAGAGTAAAAAGGGCGTGGTGCTCCCCCACTCCCATCAGCCTAAGAACGCTCTTAAAAGTGTGTATATTCAATTTCACATATATATAATATAGTTTTAATATTTTTAATTGGGTCCATTTGTACGTATCTTATAACGTCATCAAGTATTTATTGTCTTCCCATTGTCTTTTCACGTTGTCACGTCCAAAAGAACTATATTTGGCAACATCATAACAGCAAGTGAAACACATTTGATCGATCGTAACAAAAACATGTCAAAGGTCAACGAAGATAAGAAGAAGCCAACTGAAGATCAAGCCTTGGCTTACATCAACTTGAAAGTTCGCAACCAGGTTTGCTAGTTAGGGTTTTTATAATGTCTAATACTTTCTTTATTTAGCAAACTTTTTTTTTAATAGCAACTTTCGAATAGAACCTGCTTTCACCATCCAAATTAAGGTGAGAGTTAACTCAGACCAAGATAGTCGGTTGTTTTAACTGGCCCCAATATATCCAACGCTGAGTAGACATCCACTGATCGAAGGCCCCCACACACCATAAAATGGTATTGGGTCCTTATCGGGGTTTGAACTCCCTCTTTCAGTGTAAAACCTGATGACTTAACTAGCTAGGCTGATATCATTGTTTAGCTGTTAATGTTTATAAAATGTGGATTAGTGTTGAATATTGATATTTTGCTTTTAATGTTAATTAATTTGTTTTCTTGCTAACTATTTGTTAGTGAAATTAATGTGGTAATGATGTGTATGTTAATCTGAAAATGAAAACTCCTTGTGGTTGTACTTTGACAGTCGACAAACCACACGCATACAGGATTACAAGTACACAACTTGAAAATATCCAACACGCACACATACATATATTTTTATTTTTATTTTTTTTAAAGACTGATTAATAACGGTCAATGACCGACTATTTTAAAGACTAGGGGCGAAGGTACATGGAGGGTAAGGTTGGCTATGACCAAGGGCGGATCTACAGCCTAAGTAACGAGGGGAGGCCCCCAATGACCTTGGAACATGTAGTGTAAAAATTTTACACACTAAGAGCAAGTTCAGACAAAATAGGTTGATTGCCCTCACAGGGCTGCCCTCGGCCATCTTAAATCTTGACTGAAGTCAAGCCTAATAAATTTATTATATGGTGATGTATTGTAGATTTTCTCGATGTAATCAAGAATCAAGAAATAGAAACTAATCAATAGGGTGAAACAATTGTCCAGGAATACAAGAACAAATTTATCCAGAGAAATTCATACATACAGTTGTATGAATTAACAATAGGGAGGGGGAGAGTGTATATGAATATGTATGTATACCGTGTCTACAATACGATCGATCAAAAGTGAGCTAGGGATCCATCTCATTCTTTATATAGTCAAGCTAATTTATGTTTTAACCCACAACTTTCAAAAATAGCTCTTTAGTCCTTCTCTTTTAAATCTTTTACTCATCTCCATTTTACACAACTTAAATTTGTACTCAAACACTTCAAGTTAATAAGTGATGTAACAAATAAATCCTACAGCAAATTGATTAACTCAACATGAGTCTTCTTTTATAATCTCAAATGGTGCTTTCATTTCCACCATCTAGCGATGTGGGAGCTAAAAAAAAGGAAATCCTTTTGTATGTAGTTAAATAAGTATTGGTGAAAAACTGTTGCTGGAATAAATGTCGGTGACGCATTAAACTGTTGTTGCTGCTACTTACTGTTATTATTTGGGTACTGAAAAAGTGTGAGTTGGTGTTTGAGTTGCTACCTGTGTCATGGTTTGGTATTTAAATTGTTATGTATATTTATATATTGTGATGAACTTATTTCATCCGAACTTATGAGACTCACTAATTTGACACGTCACTAGCCTCCTCAAAAATCACATCTAATTTTTGCCCCCAACAAAGTGTTTTTCTAGATCCGCCTCTGATCTCAAATATGTATTTAATTTTTAGTGTAATCTTCTCGTATATAGTTTTATGTTAAAATTTGTGTTTAAGCCTAAATTAAATGCAATCAACTAATTAAACAATAATTTCATTTAATTTAATATGTTACAACCAACCAACCATAAACATGTTTTAAGTGTGATCGAGCATTCACACATCAAAATGGATGATAATATGGATTACACACAAAACACACTTTTTTCATTTCATGGTTGATTTCAACTATATATTTTCACTTGTTTGTTTTTACAATAAACTACAAAATTCACCCATATATTATATGTTAGCGTAAAAATATAGTTCATTCAACTATATATGATGTACAGTTGGTCCAAAATATAATTATAATTTTTTATTGCTTTAATGAAACTATATATCTTTTACATGTTATTTATCAATATTTTATTGTTTTTGATTATGTAAAACCTCCATCTATAATTGCAAAGTAGTATAACGACAAAAAGTGTAATGTAACATAGTATAAGGACTATTTATGTAAGTTACATTGATTGATTAGGAATTCATAAAGGAAGATGGGTTTACGTATGAAGAATCAAAACCACACTCAATTTGTATTCGAATTTGAATGTTAATTGTCTTCATTGAATTTTCATGAGTTGCTCTTTTTCTTTGTTCCATGCCAATGACTTGCATGCTTGTGAATTTTGGTTTCCTAATTTTTAAGGTAATACGTACATGTTCTTCTAAATCTATATATTCATGTGTTTGAATATATATATGCTCATGCTATACTATTTTTTTAATTTTTTTTTTGACATCAGGCTTCTCGGCAAAAGCCATATCATGAGCATCGATATGTATCTTCGTATCCCACAGGTACGTACGAATCCTTAATCTCAATTTACCATGATCGATGATCTCACACACGCATCGTATTTTTTATTTATATTTGTAGGCCAGAGAACGCAGCGGCAGACCTTTTACCAGGCCTGCTTTGCCATGGTTTAACCATTGAATAATAAAGAGAAGAATAGATAATATAAACTGATATATTATGAATGGGAATTGTTTAACTGTCGTACAAATAAGTCCTATATATACTAAACCAACCGGTGTGATGAATGGATGTGTCGATCCATTCATAGAGACATAGGCAGTTAAGTAACTGCTATACTAACCGGTTTATAATACAACTTTGGAAGTGTACATATGCACCCCTTTATTTATCTACTAAATACATATAGATATTAAGTTTAATGAAGATACTTTGCTAATTATAAACTTGCTGTAACAATATTTATATTTATAAGAGCATGATTATGTATAATATGAATGGTACCCAACCGGTACTGAAACCAAAATCACTCAAAACTCAAAAATTTGGTACGATAAACCGCTAGTACAGGTTTTCTATTACTTGTATAAGATTTTCTAAGGGACATATATATGAAATGGAAAGTTGTTCCTGCAGAATGTAAAGCCAAGAACCAACTTATAATTAGATATGTAGTCTCGTCGAGAAGGACTAAGGTGGTGCAAGTAGTCGGCAATCATGTAATTCCTGCAGCCGATGATGATATCACAGCTGGAAAAGCACGGGAAGAATTATGTGAAACTTACGGTTTTCGAAAAATTGGTGAACCACTGCCAGATAATATCACTTTAAAGAATATTACAGATACTCTTCCCAAAACGGTACTACACTTGTAGTAGTTATTGTCATAACTATGCATACGTAAGTAGGTTCAATATACTTGATGAGGAGGAGTTTAATTTCTGTACTTACTTTTTCGATGTATATATATATATATATAGGTGTTTGAGATTGATGATGTGAAAGCATGGAAATCGGTTTTAACATCTGCTACATCATATGCATTGGGGATCTATATGATAACCAAATTCCCTTGGTATATTCTTCCATTGGCATGGGCGTGGACAGGAACTACACTTGCAGGGGTATGCAAACAATATTAATTACATGAATAGTAATCTATATATATTGTCGATAGTTTGATTTTACTCATAGTTACTAGTCCTACTTTACATTTAGTCTAAAGGTGTTTTTTTTTCTTTTTTTTTTTCATTGTTTTCCTCAAAAGTTTTTTGCATTAGGTCATGATTGTGGACATAAATCTTTCTTGAAGAACAAAATGGTGGAAGATATTGTTGGAACTTTGGCCTTCCTGCCATTGCTATACCCCTACGAGTCATGGCGCTTCAACCATAATCAGCATCATGCAAAAACAAACATGTATGTACAATTTACATCATCTTCCATTGTATACCTTATTGTTTATCACAATGTGAGTATGCCAAAGGAAACATATTCAATAACTTTATTAAAGTTTGTTATTGTATGTAACGTACGTGGTTTGCTCATTTGAAAATTAATTTTTTTTTGAAAACCAAATGACAAATCTCAGTCATTCATTACCATCACCATCTTTGAGGGTGGAGCCCGAGCGGCTAAGGGTGTCACCTATAAGGTAGATCACCACCATCACTTATCACCCCCACCAATTATCCTTTATTAATATCCTTAAGGACGAAGCCCGGTAATAACCAACGTATTTGAATCACAATGCGTTTGTAGTTTCCAATCACACTATGATTGGAACTTACAAACACATTGTGATTGTAGTTTCCAATCACAATGTGTTTGAATCACAGTGTATGGATGGTGGTTCGTCGAAGTAATTCGCCGGAGTAGATTGGACGATTGACGTCGATGACAATTGACAACGAATATAAACGATTTGACGGCGATGGTGATTATCGACGACGATGACGGCCGGTGGCGATGGTCATGGTGGTGGTAGTGGCAGCGACGGATGGTGGTGGTGGTGGCAACAGCGGATGATGGTGGTGAGTGGAGATGGAGAATGAGATTGGAAGGGGAAATGAGGAGAGAGAAAAACTAGATCTAGATCTAGAAAATGAATGACTGAGATTTGTCTCTTGATTTTCAAAGAAAAACTAGTTTTTATTTGATTACAACCTGTATCTAATATATTAAATCTGTTATTTTAGATAATATGCATAAAACCACATACTTAATTATTATTCATTTCCCGGATTAAACAAGTGCATATATATATATATATTTTTTTTTGCCATTACACAACAACGTACGTACTTGAAGTTTCATCATATAATTAATTAACATGTCCCACATGCATTGTTTAAAAAAAATTGTAGGTTAAATGAAGATCCAAGTTGGCAGCCCATAACTGAAAGAGAGTTTAACGAGTCTCCAATTTTACAGAATGCAAGGATATACGGATATGGTCCTATGCGCCCCATCATGTCTATATGTCACTGGTAATTAATATATAATTAATTAGGTAGCTACTTTCAAACATATATACTTACTTTTATTAATATTGTGTTGCACGTACGTACATTTTAGTAATTGACAGATATATGATGCATGTATGTATGTATGTACTACTTATAGTAGTTAATTTCATTAATTGACCAGGTTAGCATTCCATTTTGATTTGAATAAATTCAGAAGGCATGAAGTGAAAAGAGTAAAGAAGAGCCTAGGTTGTGTATTTGCGTTCGTGATAATTGGATGGCCATTAATCGTCTACAAAGTGGGGATACTTGGATGGATCAAGTTATGGTTTATGCCATGGTTACTCTCTCATTTTTGGGTATCTCCTTTGGATACTTAATTATATATGTTCCATTTATTTATTGTTTACATTCTCATAATTAGAGAGAATTAATTTATTTTTATATATATATATATATATTTTAATGTGGCGTATCATAAAAATAACTCTTTTGATCTTTTCATATGTATTTTTAAAAAAATTAATGTTTTGCTTAGAAGGAAATTAAGTTAGTATTTTTTAAGTTATCTAATTAACACATGCAATTTCATCATCAAGTGTGTGTGTGTGTTGGTTTTGATGTGTATTAACAGATTAGCACTATCACAATGATTCATCACACTGCGCCACATATACCTTTCAAACCTTCGGAGGAATGGAATGTTGCACAGGCCCAACTTAATGGCACAGTGCATTGTGATTATCCTCGATGGTATGGTATCTTTCATTTCTAAAGAAACTTTTTATTATTAATTAAATATTATATTAAATGAAATTTATTAATTTGGAGAAGACAACCATAATCTCTAATATATATATATATGGGGAAAATTGGTTACAATTTAAAATGTTTTCTGAATTGTTCATATTAAACCAAACCAAAAGTTTGTAAAATTATCTAATATATGGTTTATTGCACTTTATAAGTTAACTACATATGTAATTAATTAATCGGATTAATAATTTTAAGCTAAAAACTTAACATATATTTGTGTGGTGCGCATGCAGGGTAGAAATCCTTAACCATGATAGCAATGTTCATATACCCCATCATATCTCCCAAAGGATTCCATGCTACAATCTACGAGCGGCTCATATATCTCTTCAAAAGAATTGGGGAAAAGTAAGATTATTCATATATTAACGCCCTTTCGATCATTAATTAATTTAATTCATGTCTATATACTACGATAAAAATTAAGATTTTTACTCCATGATTTGTTTTCATCGGATAAAAATTATGAGATTGTTTTCCTAATTCCACTCACTAAATTCAAAATGATACCAAATACTACATATATGTCATTTGTATTGTTTTTGTAAGATGTTAGAAGTTTTATTAGATATAGAAACAAGGCAGCCAAAATATTGACAGTATCCTTTTCTTCATTCATTCATTCGATCTTCTTAAGAAAATTGTAATGTTATGTATTAATTGCTGATGGTGTTAGATTATTAAAATACTCGATCTAGTAAAGACTCACGTACTAAAGCTAAACTTACTATACATTTTCTTTCGATCATGTATGTAAACTGCAGTATATGAATGAGGCATCATGGAACTGGCGTTTGATGAAGACTATTATGACAACCTGCCACATGTACAGCGAGGAGCATAATTACGTATCATTTGAAGAGTTTGCTCCCGATAAATCCCAGCCAATCGCTTTCCTTAGAAGGGTAATGCCTGACTGATCACTCACTCGGTCACTACACCCAATTCAATTCAATTCAAGACAACTAGTAGAGCAATTCAATTCAAGACACACACATACATACATACATACATACATATGCAAATACACGTACGTACATGGGAAACTCCATTTTAAGTGTTTCGAGCAATTGCACCCAAAACCCCCCCATACTGTCGTATGAGTTGTTGAATTGCTAGTATTTAATTAAGGAATTTTGTTAACACTTTTCCCTACTATATATATATATATATATGTTATTTTGCTTTTTGTATATTTTGGAAATTATGGTGTTCCAAAATCTTAGTAAACTCATTATTGGCAATTAGTCCACTATGTCAAGGGCCCAACAACCCATTCGTATTCCTATATAACATCTTTCTTGTAAATTACTGTATTATGGGAATCCATGGAATGATTATGTGGCAGAGGAACCAAGACTCTTAATATGATCTTAATTCCTCTTTGTTATTTTATACAAATGGTTATTTGCATAAAACATTAATGAACTTTGCATTGATTTTTAAATCTAGAAATCAAACATAAGAATTATCCAAAATAGAAAACAACTTTTGACTTTTATCAATCATAGAAACTCTTTACACGTGTTAACATCTGAATGTTTTCTATTTTGAATAATTTCTATATTTGATTTTTAGATTTGAAAAAAAAAAAAATTAATCTAAAAGTTGTTCTTTATATGGTCAACAACAAAGAATGGACTTTAAGTTAGTTAAAACTAGAAGGAGGGGCTCTCCGCCCGGAAGGTGGATAACTCTTTGGTCTTACGCGCCACTTACGCTAACTCGGTTGCCAGCTTTCTCTTCATACGTGTCCTCGACAAACTAGCAGTTCTTCGAATTCTAGGTTGAAATAATCAATGGAAGCAAGCTTTTTGCTAATTTCAGCTATGACCAATGGCCACTAGCGGGTATGCTACCCATCCTAAAGAGGGGTATGTTGGGATTCGCGAAGATCAACACCTTATGATGTTCATGACCAATCGTAGTTGGGCTTCATGTTGTTTAGCTTACCTAAAAATAGTTCATGACTCATATGTGCTCCTATTTCATGGAATAAGCGCTCTGCAAGAAAGGCTTACTTATCCACGGGTTCATTGACAAAACCATTTCCATGCGAGAGTTCTTAAGTGTTTCCACGCTCCTTGAGATCCCGAATAGATTAGACTCGGTCCCATCACAATATGATGGGTAATTCAAAACATGTACAAAGGAAAGTCCATCGCTTTTCTTTTTTTTTACCGATTCTTTGATTGGAAGCCCCAATAAACGCCGACAAGAATAAGAAATAAGTGATGTGCCATCCTTGCTGCTACATAAGTTGACCTTGTCAACTTGATGATTGATGCTTGGCGAGCCCTAGTTAGATTCAAACATACTACACATTTTAGTTATTACCAACGCGAGCAGGTGGTCTAAATTCCTATAACCCAGTTATATAAAGATCCTTCACTACGCCCTTTAGATATTTGTTACCATCCAATCAAATACAACATTTTATAAATGTGGTCCGTTATTCCCATTTGTTTATCTTACTATGGCACTTGATATTGGATAACATGCCAGTGGTTTTAACAGTAGCATTTTGCCAGGAGAATTGTGTGACTTAGTCGTGACATTGTACATATATACTAAATGTATGCCTACGCGATGAGGTGGCGATGGTTGGTGATGGTGGCGACTGGTGGTGGCGGCGACGAATAGTGTATGTTATTGATGTATAAGGCGGTAATGTAGTTATTTTAGGAGTTAAGGGATAGATTTTGTAAATTAATTCATTATGGTATTTTGGGTATTCAATAAGCTCATGATTAATGTAAGTTAATTTAGTAAGAACATATTGGATATTTTAAAGTCTGAAAGTTGAAATGGGATGGAGCATTTGATTTATATAATAGTATAGATATAAATCAGGTTCACTGAAGTTCGTGTTGATTTTTTTTATTTTGAAATGGGAATTGATTTTCGTACTATTTCTTTTGATGAATGTATCACAACTGTGCATTACTGACTTGTACAGTCACCTATACAACTTGAACATTGTACTACATTAATAATGATGGTACGAATATCATTCTCTTTTACAATTGTTCGAGCGAGTACACATGCTTCAACATTGCGTGGCACTTTTTTTCCTCCTTATATATATGGCACTATATAAACGTGTTAGTCAAACCATACAAAGTTTTCAACTTTTTGATCTTTTTTGGCGACTGATATTAATATTGTTATTATTATATATTTTTTTCACAAGTACACCGACCAAGATTGGCTGGCAAAAATTACATACATCGGAATTTCGTTATTTATACTAATATAATTATTGTTTAGCTTTTAAATTTGGCGTGATCGATGAAAAAAAATTTGTTATAAGTTTTAATAAAATAGAAAATTTAAATTGTTAACAATTTACTCCTGTTGTGAACTGGTTTCGTTATTTGTTTTATACTTTGTTGTTATTCTTATTAATGTTATATGTTATCTTTACTATCGCTACATGTTATGTTTGTAACATATTATTGTATTAACAACATATTATTGTCAAATATTTTCTTATTATTGCTATATCTTATGTTATGCTTCTTTGTTTTTTCAATTTCGTTTTCTTAATTATCGTTACAAGTTATGTTCGTAAGCCAATCGGGTTGGTGACCCATTGGTAAGATCTTTGACCTTGAGAGATTTCACCTGGGTTCGAGTCCCGCTTTCCACATTTATGGGGGTGGATTTATTGGGGGGGGGGGGGGGTCGAAGTTATGGGTTTCATTCTAGGCATTCGTATAAGTTAGGATTAGAACTAGGATAGTTTGCCGTTCTAAAAAAAGGAAAGAAGTTATGTTCGTAAAATATTGTATCATTGTTATCAAAGTGTCATTATTTGTATTAATAATATATCATTGCCCTATGTTTTTTAAATATTATTGTTACATATTATGTTCGGAACACATCATATCGTTGTTATGAAAGTGTCGTTATTTTTATTAATATTGTTATATATCTTCCGTTATTTATACTAATACAATTAACTTTTAAATTTGACATAATTGACGTAAAGTTATTATCGTTATAGGTTTAAATAATATAAAAACTTTAAATTGTTAACAATTACTTTTGATGTAAGGCACGGGACGATTCACCGAGTTTCGTGCCGTTACTTTTCATTTTGGTGCCACCTCTTGGCTTTGGTTGTAGTCTATTGGGATTATTTTGGTCGTTCCAGTCTTTGTCAATTTATATAATTATTTAGCTGTGGTTTTTGGTGAGAAGTTCTATCAACCTCATAAGTATAAGTATGTGTGCGGATCTTAATACAGAGAGTGTCAGAAAGGTCAATGTCAAAATTTATATGTTACCGCATACAATAAATGTAATGTCTCTCGGGCAACGCCCGGGTGATATACCTAATTTTATGTAAACCGAGTTTTTATTTTTATCTAGTTATTTATTATCATTTTTTTATATTACCTTTGTCCTAATTTAAATGTCATAATTTGATTTTTTGAGTTATTTTATTTTAGCTTTCATCGTAAATATTTTTGTTTGTGTTATATAATACTTGATTGAAATTATATCAATGAAAATATATTTAAAATTAAATCAATTCATATATTTTATATCAAAGTATTATATAACACATTTAAAAATAATTATGGTTAAAGTTGAAAATAAAATAACAATTCAAACAAAAATCTTTAAAATGTAACATTTTATATATGGAGAAAAGGGGGTGTGAAAAGAGGGGGTTTAACGTAATCCATATAAAACCCTCACTGAACAGAACTACTGGCTCTCATTTAATCCCCACAAAATAAAGGGCTTTTCTTGAATCTATTTGGCTCTGCTTCCAAATGGCTTGCAGACTCACAGATTCTAGTTACTTTTTCAAGGTAAATAATCAATAATCACTGCTAACTTCTATATGTGTATATATATGTTGTTTGAATTAACAGTAGTGTGATATTTTGTCTGTGTGTTAATTATGAATGCAGGGCCTCCAACAGAAGAGAGTTAATGTGGGGCATAGATTCGTGTCATTGTATCCAACAGGTATGAATCGTTACCCTACTGTATATACATGCCTTACTAAACTTTTATTTATTTTGGAGATACGTGGTTTCAGTGTTTTAGTGCATATTATCTTTAGTACAGATAAATTTTCAAGAAGCATATTACATGCTAGCCGCGGCTGCTATATAATCAACAATTCGAGTTTGTTCATCCGTATTTGATGTTATTGAATGAATATATTCCCTCTAGTAGAGTGCTTAGTTGGTATTTGAGAGTGCGTATTGTTAAGTGCTTATGACTTGAATGTTGTGTTCAAAATAAGTACACTAGCATTTTCATGACTTAAATATAAGTGCGTTTTTCATTTAAAATAAGTTAAAAATGTACCTGGTAGCTAAACATGTGAATGTGTGTTTTAGCCTGCAAAAATCTCAACAAGCTGTATATATGCACTTGAAATCACTTCCAGTAAAACTGGGGAACAAACTGTAAAACTGAACCACTAGCGGTATGGCATTTACTACTAATCAATTCAGCAAATATTTGGCTTTCTGTATGTTTGCGGTTCTATTTTTTTAAATAATTCAACTAAATGGCGTCATTTGTTGAAATAAGTAGGGATATTTTCATGGATCCCAAAGTCTAAACCCGGTCCACGGTACTGTTTTGGACCGATCTGGCACAGCACAGTCCGGTTTTCGGTATGCATATTCTCAAGTATTCAGTACCGGTAGAGTCCTGTTCTGTACCACTGCACACACGTACAGGGACATGTTAATCTGGGATTATGCTCTTGCTTAAGTGCACTTTTTTGTACCAGTAGTATTTTAAGTTTTCATAGTCTACTCCCCCTATTTTATGTACTTCATGCATCCATATGCTATATGTTCTAGTTGAGTATAATACCTTGGCTTCATATCGTTAACATGTTCAATTATTTGTACTACATCTGATGAATGTGTGATGTCTTATGATACTTACTTGATTAGACAGGCACATCTTTATTGAATTGGGAAGTTTTACCACAATGCAAAGCCAAATACCAAAGATGTGCAATCCCCTTGAGAAGGACTAAAATCGTTAAAGCAGTGGCCAGTCCTGTTACTGCACCATTCCCAGGAGACAGTGCAGAAAGGAGGCAAGAACTATGTGAAAGTTATGGTTTCAGGCAAATCGGAGAACCTCTCCCAGATAATATCACATTGAAGAACGTTATTGATTCTCTTCCCAAAACGGTACTACATTTGTGCCTAATTATTTTTTAATTTGAAAACTCTGATTCATAAAAGATCTGTACTTTGTGCTAAAAATGTCATTTTTGGTCATTTTTGTATACTCATTCC
Source organism: Asclepias incarnata (assembly GCA_025447715.1). NCBI lineage: Eukaryota > Viridiplantae > Streptophyta > Magnoliopsida > Gentianales > Apocynaceae > Asclepias > Asclepias incarnata. The sequence goes on along the minus strand of JAOEHQ010047742.1, from coordinate 6,251 downwards.
TTCAATAATTAGAATTTGTCAAACACTTAAACATGTGATTATCTGATTATTACAACTTCAAACTACATAAGCACATCCAAACAATACATAGCCAAGTACCCCTAACACTTCCTATAATTGTTTTTAAAGGTGTTTGAGATTGATGATGTGAAAGCATGGAAGTCAGTTTTGGTATCTGTAACATCATATGCATTGGGGCTTTTCATGATCGCCAAATCCCCTTGGTATCTTCTTCCTTTTGCCTGGGCATGGACAGGAACTGCAATAACAGGGGTAAACTATATTTGCCTTTCGGATATTCCTTTTCTTTTTTCCATGTTATATTTTCTTTAATAACACACCAATACTCATACTGCCTTTGTTGAAGGAATCACTAGTTTTATACTTTAATATCGTTTCTTTACTACCAGTTCATGATCCTATATTAGTTAACTCTTTTGTATTGTGTGTTTGTGTGTGTATCCATTTTCTCTTATCTTCCTATTAATCTTAAGTTAAATTTTTTCTGTCATTTTCCATCAAAAGTTCTTTGTAATAGGTCATGATTGTGCACACAAATCTTTCTCAAAGAACAAACTACTGGAAGATATTGTTGGAACTCTGGCCTTCATGCCATTGATATACCCCTATGAGCCATGGCGCTTCAAGCATGACCGGCATCATGCAAAAACAAACATGTATGTATAACATCATCTCTCAAGCTTGTTGTGTTTCTCAAGTTTTGGGTATGGTTCAAATAGCTTACATCATCTACAATGACCTTATTTTAGCTTTTAGCTTCTAGTGAACATATGCATCTTTATTCATTTGAGCGAATAACTAAGTGTATGTTAACATTTAGTCCAGAAGATTTCAAATTGCAAGGGTATCCTCAAAGCCCTAAGTATCTTTTTTATGGGACAAAGGGTATTGATCCCTTATTAGAGATACTCTGGCTTGCTGAAGACTTTTACAATACTGTCTTCTATAAATTTTTGTGAGTTCATGTAACTTCTGAAAGCATAAACATTGATAGGAGTCGATATGTGATTATTGTAACATATATAGCTGCTCATAGTGAAGTTAAATGCTCCAGCTATTTCATGACATTTCATAAGTTTGATTGGACACACCATCAAGCTAAAGTATTCAATTATCAGTCAAATATCCTATAAGCCCTCCTCTAATAACTGAAAAAGTGAATCTAGAGTGCCAAAAGCAACATACTCAATCGGTATATAGGTAACGTCTTAGCTTAAAAATTTCACCATAAGGAGAATGCTGCAAATTTTATGTATGAAACATGTAAATGTTGGACACATGTGAGTATACACGTACACATACTAGAGATGCATTAAATTGTGTTACTTAAAATTGCTAAAGTTTTTAATATATCTCCAGTAAAACGATTGCATCTTTTTTAACATGCTACAACTTATCAAGCTTCTCTGTTCTACATTCTTTGAAACTCTAGGTTGAATGAAGATACTGCTTGGCACCCCGTAATGAAAAAACATTTCGAGGAGTCCCCAATTTTCAAGAAGGCAATTGTATTCGGATATGGTCCTATTCGCCCCATCATGTCTATATCACACTGGTAATTGTCTATATACATAAATTTCCTTTTGCTTGGTGACGTACACGACTATCATAAACCTATACGTGCACAACTGTGACTGGTGATTAAAGTAATCCCCCTATTGTTCATCCCAATGTCTAGAAATGCCAACCCATTTACTTATGAATGGGTCTGATTTGGATTGCGGTTTATTTCAAATGGGTCAAATCAAATTATTTTAATTTTTAGCTAAAGATGGAACATGAAAATGAATTGAATGGGTGAAATGGGTTGAGAGTCTATCAAAGTCTATCTTCAATGCTACAACCTCCTAAATCATGTTATACATTGTAATCGTAAAAAACACATTTATTCTTGATATATATATTTTTTATAAAGACACAAAAGGTGTTAATGGGTCAATACTTAAATATGAGTCGTCTCTACTTTCAACCCAAACTCGTTTGACCTTTTACCCAACCCAGCCCACCCTACCTTCACGTCTTGCCAACTTCGCTCTTTTTATATCAACAGAGCTTATTGCTAAACCATCATCTTTTCAGGTTAATATGGCATTTTAATTTAAACAAATTCAGACCAAATGAAATTGGAAGAGTAAAGATCAGCCTTGCTTGTGTTTTCGCATTCATGGCAATTGGATGGCCGTTAATTGTCTACAAGGCGGGGATAGTTGGATGGATTAAGTTCTGGTTAATGCCGTGGCTGGGCTATCATTTTTGGGTATGCACTACTTTCTCGCATTCCTTTTTTGTTTCTCAAGTACCCAGAAAATCGAATATTTCTGGTTTTACTCTCAGGATCATATTTTTAAGCTACATCCTTGTAGAGTTATGGTTGTAAACAAGTTAGCTTTAATCTTGTTAAAATTTATACTAGCCAATTTTTTCTTTCTTTGGCACGTTACTTTTCTTAAACAAAAAAAAAAAATTTGATTTTGCTTGGGAAACTACAAATACAATTTTAGTATGTGATGGTTTTGTGTATTTGCAGATGAGCACCTTCACAATGGTTCACCACACTGCGCCTCACATACCTTTTAAATCTTCAGAAGAGTGGAATGCGGCTCAGGCCCAACTTAGTGGCACTGTGCATTGTGATTATCCCCGCTGGTATCTTTTCTTGTACTCGAAACTTCCTCCTAGAGGGTGCAATATGGGCAGGTTGAGGAATGGGTCAAAATGGGTAATATATTGCTGCAAGTTATGTTGGTTGTCATGAAACACTTTTTTACCAACTACTAAATTTAAAATAAATAGTTGGTGTGTTAATTATAGTTACAAAGATATCTTATTTAAACAATATTCCAAATTTTTGAATAATATGATTTAGAAGGTGTTATGCAATACTTTAGGCAACTTTTGACCCATCTGACTGTTTCGTTATTAGTAATTATCTTGAACCTACATATTTGACTTTGTAGATAAAAGCATAACTTAACCTTAGATATAAGTACATGTCGATATCGCGACTTCTGCTTTCTATCTTCCCAAAATAGCTTCACAAATACAGGCTAACATGGTTTTTGGATGGTGCAGGATAGAGATTCTTTGTCATGATATCAACGTTCATATCCCCCACCACGTCTCCTCAAAGATACCAAGCTACAATCTGAGGGCGGCTCATAAATCTCTTCAAGAAAATTGGGGAAGAGTAAGATTCTTGTCATTTTCCGTGTCTATATATCTAGACATACTCACTATTTCCAGCTATCACATAATAGAAGTAAAAATGTTTTGACTATCTGTCATATATTCAAAATGCCGCCACCCGCCCTCCCTGTAAAGACAAAGAAACAGACATACCTGATGATGATAACAAAAGCCAGATGAACTTAATATAATTTTTGGCAACGTGTGATCCCTTCTAACACTAACACCATCTTTGTTTATAATGAAATGTCAAATAGTATATGAACGAGGCATCATGGAATTGGCGTTTAATGAAGACAATTCTGACGATCTGCCATGTCTACAACGAGGAGCGCAATTATATCTCATTTGAAGAGGTTGCTCCTGAAATATCCCAACCAATCACATTCCTTAAAAGGGTAATGCCCGACTACGCATGATACCATAACCCCTTTATTTTTTTAAATATTTATTTGATTTATTGTCAGTTATATACATGTTCCTCTTTTTGTACGATACAAGTTAGGCTAATTTTTTAAGAATAATGTTGTTGGCTCGTATCTGATTCTTGTGGAATACACTTGGGTGTTGGATTCGAGTTTGGGCGATACTCATTCGTACGCACGCATATACCCATTCGTATGCATACATTATTCACATACATTGATACATACATTCAACGGGATTGCTGCTTTTATTTGATACTTATTCAACTTCAGAATTCCATGGCCTAACTAAAATTTCGTGTACAAATACCCAAATTGCTCGATTTGTTCAAAAACTCGGTTTAAGTAGTCATGAGTCGAACACATACATTTTATTGGTGGCTGTTGATATCTCCTTCCTTTCTCATGCATAGCCTTTCAATTTTCATAGAAAATTTTAGGCGCGTTTAGTTGAGAAAAATGTTTTCTAATTTTCCATTTCCAATTTTCTAGAAAATGGAAGGAGTTTTCCATCTCTAAAAAACAAATGAAAATTTTGAAAATACGTTCAAAACTAGAAGATGTATTTTCATTTTTCATAAAATAAAAAAACATGTTCAGATCTACTTGGTCGAGGGGAGTGGGGGGGTTGATAGGGGCGGGGGCGGAAGTGAGGGGGGCAGAGGGGCGGGTAAATAGTAATTGAGGTTTTTAAAATTTGGAAAATGAAAAATGTGAAAAACAATAAATATGTGTTTTTAAATTTCACATTAAAAAATAGAGAACAGTGTTTTCCATTTTCTTGGAAAATGTTTTTGGAAAAATGTGATTTAATCGCATTTTTTGTTTTTCATGTTTTATTGAAAAACAGTTTTGAAAAACAAAGGATTTTTTCCCAACTAAACGCGCCCTTAAAGATTTCTTGTCCAAATTAAAGTACATCAAAATTACAAAAACTCAGGTTGTGTTTGGTTCACAGATTTTGATGGAATCTGATGAAATTGGAATTAAATTTCATTCCTTAGTATGTTTGGTTGTCAAAATATGAAGGAATCTCATTCCGTTGGAATGTAAACATTCCTCCATGGCTCCATTTGATGGAATCTCTATTTACTGAGGTCTGAGGGTTTTGGATGGATTATCATTCATTCTCTTTCTTGAATCTCCAAAAGACAAAAAAACATTCCTTCAAATTTCATTTCTTCAAATTCCAATTCCTTTAACCGATTTTAATATTTCATTCTTTTGCAAAAATATTTTGGGGACCATACTCGCCCTCAGAAAGCATTTAGACAATTAGGAAAATATTGAAACCTTAAACAATAGTTGTCTTATTGGGGAAAGAGCAAATGAACTAATGAAGCATATGAACAGCTCAATGAAATCTCCTTTTATCAATAAAAACAAATTATCATTGCATAAGATTCCCCTATAAAAGTAAAAGCCCGTTGTTAATGGTATAAATGAAATTTTAAAGCATATATTTCTACTGCAATTATTATCATCTTAAAATATTATTTTATAAACAAACAAATAAATATATGTGGGGACTTCTTTTTCTTTAATTTCATTCAAAATTTAAACCAACAAAACATAAGAATAAGAACCAAAGAATATTTAAGGGTTTTAGTTGTATAGAGCTACAAGGTATTTGTTAGAATTGAAAATTGTTAATAATGAAAGAAAGGAAAAAGTACCATAATATTGAGATTTTATCAACCACTTTCGTATTTGGAGCAAATGTTATTATTTTTCCACCGTAAATGTTTTGTTGAGCTATTATGAAGGACTTGCAATAAATAAGTCATGGGTTCGAATCCAATAGTATTCAAAGATAAGTGTTTATTACGCGTGGCTAGTCTTTGAGATATGGTCAGTTGGGTCCAAAGGAAGAAAAAAAATACCATAAGATAATATCCAAAGACATTATTGCTCAAGGCTAGTACTTAGGGAAGAGTCAGTTAGATCTAAAGAACCACATGATCAATGTTTCTCCGACAATCTAAACATTCTCTTCTAGAGTTTTGAGATTTTTTTCATATAACCAAACTATGCTACAACTTTTTCTGAAGTTAAAAAGTAGCAAATATTATATATTTCATATCGGAAAATAAAAATCTATGAACCAAATAAAAGTTGAAAAGTATTCATGTTGGTCAATATGAAGTTTTTTTTAAAATTCGTCATGTTAAAAAATGTTCATATAGGTCAATATGAATTTTCAAATGAGTGTTTATCAATGATACTTAAACAGTACAAAATCTAACTAATTATTATATAAATACCTTTGGCAGCTTTAACGTCTCTCTTTTTCTCATTATAAGTTTACTAGAGGGCGGTCCCGTGCGATGCACGGCCATTGGGTTGAGTTATGATATGTGTTAGTTGGTATGGTCCTGTACTTGATCGATGTATTTGTGCATGCAAAATGTCTTTAACTGTGCATATATGCTATATGTATATATATATATATATGTATCTACTTCTCTTGAAGAGAAGAGATTGGGCTGACATCATGAAACCCCTTTATTCAATCAACCAGCCTATCCACGTCAGTTTTTGGTGTCATGTGATGATGAAATTGGTAGGTATTTTGTGGTGTTTATACTATGTGAAAGTGTATACATGTATTTTATATCT
>JAOEHQ010047741.1:0-10633 GCA_025447715.1 Asclepias incarnata | reverse complement strand
AGCAACCCGGTCACCGCCCGGTACCGGTTTGCACACCATTCCGTGCAATAGGTGCCGCAAGGGTGGTGAGAAAAGTGTGCACGGTTGTCCCCGGCTTCCTCCCCACCTTTCTATCCGTTATTTGACCGTTAATCAAGGTTTTTTTTGTTTTTTTTATTTTATAAAGCTTCCATCTGCATCGATATATATATATATATATATATATATATATTTATTTATATGTGTGTTGTAGGTGTGTGACACTGTGACCCGGAAGACAACAGCAACAGCTAAAGTCAATACCTTATGATTCATTATTTTTGATTGAGACTCCGATTAGTGATTCGAAAAAGTTGGCGACCTGACGTATGGGATGATACATAGATATGGCGACTTCGAGCTTTCAAATGGGATTATGTCTGGATGGAAATAGGGGACCTTGAAGTGGGAAGTGATGCAAAGGGGGAAGTTAAAGCGATGGAAAGGGGGACATTTTGAGCCAATATATATATATATATGTGTGTGTGTGTGTGTGTGTGTTGTAGGTGTGTGACACTGTGACTGAGAAAACAACAGCAACAGCTAAAGTCAACAACAACAACAAAAGATTTTTAAACCTAATTTATATTTAAAACCCTGAAATTTTAAACTATTTATAAATTGGCTCAAAATGTTTTTTTTCTTTTGGTTTCTATATACATTATGATTGTTTTAATGAAAATTTTTTAATTAAGTTTAGTAATTTATATTAATTTTTTATTAAGTAATTTGTAATAATTTTTGTTTAGTAATTTGTATGAATTTTTATTTAAGTTTAATGAAAAAATAGTTTTTGTAATAAATTAAAAGGGTGGGGAGAGGTGGTAAAGCATTCCGTGCAAGTGAGAAAAAGGTGGGGAAGAGTAGAAAAGGTGGGGAGGGGGTGGTGAGGGGTGGTAAGGTACTCCCCCCACCTTAATGGTAATACGAGCAATTCACCATTTTAGAGAAGTATAAAAAAAACCTAATTTTTTTCTTTGATAGATTTATGGTGAAAGGGTAATTGATTTACACATGGAAACATTTGGGGTTTTAATTTTATAACTGGAAGACAAGAAAGAGAGTGATAAAAGAGAAAAATACCCATGTGTGCCTTGCACATGATGTGTTTTAACATTGAAACTAAACGTCCGATTAAGAAAGGGACTGCCAGTGCAACTACTTTGAAAAGTAGGGATGGTCAGTGTAATTATGGCACATAATAATGAAGCAACTCGGTTTTCTGATTTCGATGTTATAATTTGTAAGGGTTTTTTTTTAAACGGTTTTTCCAAATAAGAAAAAAGTTTATATTTATTAGACCCGGGCAACGCCATTGGGTTTTTAAATTTGTATGAATTTTTTAAAAGTTTTTTCTTAAATAAGAAAACAGTTAATGTTCGTTATTCTCGACCAAATACCGGGTATAACTCTAGTTGTTAAACTATTGAGTTAATCGCGGAAATACCAACATAGCAACATGTAGATTATTTGTTAGTTTACTTTGAACCATTAAAAAAAACCAATAATTTTGACATGCAAGAGCAATATTAAAAAAAAAGGATAATGATATATATCATTTGGAAAAATCAAGGGATAGGATTAAGAACGAAATTTAGTAGAATCCACATGTTATATTCATGTGATTTTAGAAGGATTTTTAGAAAATTTTGGCTAGATTGCTAAAAGTTATGGTATACTTTGGGGTTGGGTCAGCTTGGCTCCTTCTTTCTTAATCATAACTCATTGGTCATATAGCAAACTAAATCATAAAGTGTATTTTATTTGGTTTTTGTATTAATATTGTTTTCAAAATACTTGTATTTTATAGATTTTTCTTATACAAATAAAATTATACATGAAATAAATTTAGATTTTTCTTATACGAATTAAATTCTATAGGAAATAAATTCTACTTAAAGAACAAGATTTATGTATTTTTATCGTGACTTTATTTTTACACAAGTAGACTTATAGATATGGTGTAGATATGTTATACTAGTATTATTTTCGAGGGGTTAAGTTGGTGCCTACCCTATCCCTTTTGGCATCGCCCCAGCATACATGGTTTTATTATTTTGTTTGTACAAGAAACCGATGTTCTTACCTTGATATTGAGTGACCCAAGTCGACCTTAATAGGTCATACACCCTAAATCATAGTTCCCTTATCGGTCCTGCAGGTACCAACCAGTATCCAATACAATGCTCATCCTTAATCTAAACCATTATACAATCCACGTATTTGTAATTTGAGAAGAACTGAATTTTATGTATCATTCTATATAAAAACATTCATCTCATTTGTAATTCTACATTAGTGAGCTGTAATATGAATTTGTCATCTTACCACGCACCTGCTTATTGTTACACTGCTACCATCATGTGACATTGCCACCACCGGAAAACATCAACAAAATAAAAAAAATGCCAACACTTTCAAACCAAGTTTGTTCACCATCTTGGCAGCTATAAAAAAACGAGATAATAATAAAATCTCCTATTGCCGTTATATCTCTAAAAGTTTCATGTCAAGCTTACATAAACTTGTTCAAATTCAAATTCTCGTGTACCAAATCATGAAAATCATTACAAATGTGCAAGATTCATCACAAAATGTAATTCATCTATTTTAAGTTTTAGTTAGTACCACTAACAAGTTGAGTCAAACATGTTACTCTACAAACATGACACCCAAAACAATAAAACAAATGGAGATGCGGGGTATCGATCCCCGTACCTCTCGCATGCTAAGCGAGCGCTCTACCATCTGAGCTACATCCCCTTGATGACATGATATATATATACTGTTATATTACGAGCTACCTTTTTTATTTTAATATATATATCTCTCTCTATAATATACAATATAAAACATATCAAACCCGTTGTATCGAGTATAATAATTAGAAACTAGTATTATATGTTTCTTTTAATAAAACTAGAACCGTTGATGTACTATACTTTGTTACAAGTTTTTGTTACAAAATTTCATACTTAACTATATCTGTTCTTCCTAAAGTACAATCAAAACTTTAAAAAAAAAAAAACAAACTAAGCCAAATTGTCCCCTAACATCCAAATTTCTTCCCAACATTATCATAGTTTCATTATCTTCACATTTTTTCCCAACATTTTCTTGATTATCGTAAACTATATATACATATATCTTTTCAAAGTTTTTCAATCTTCTTCCCATAAACATATATATTCTGCATTTGAGAGTCAGAAATGGGATAGACCCTTTCATTTCTTTTTGTCTGAAATTATATGATTTGAATTCATTTCAAATCAATTTTAAAGGCAAAAAGACTTGTGGGTTCTTTCAGATCGATTCTCATTTTGCAGAATAATAATTTTGTCCAAAAAAAAAGACTAATATTTTCATCATTTTAAAGCAAAAGGGATTATTCAAAGATCATATTATTTTTTGTTGGGAATTTAGTGAGGTTTTGAATCATTCTTTATATAAGGGATTATTGAGGTTGTTTGGGGGATTAATATTCAGAAGCTTGAGTCAATGCTCATATTGGTGCAAGTATATTAAAGACATTGATTCAAATGAAAAGGGACGTGTTATGGAATCAAACGGTCTGTTGCGCGAAAAGGCTTGGTTTTGTAGGTGTTTTTGTCTCTCTTTTGTGTGTGGTTTTGGTTGATCTTTTGGAAGGAAATCCTTTAATACATAAGGATACGTTATATGGCGATGGAACTAACTCAAGATATCAGATTATCGACGAAGCTCCTGTATGATTTTCCGTTAACCCTATCATTTAGAATTACTTTCATATATAATGTGCCTCGTTGTATTCTTGGTTTAAGTTCGTTAACCATTTCATTTAAATGTGTATGGTCATCATCTAGCATGTTGTTACCTGTAATGTTATCGTTCAACATCAACTGGGATATGATATGAAGTCATTTTATTTGATCAAGTAGATTATTTTCAAACAAGTGTTTGATTCTATAGGAAAGATTATCAAATAACCAAATGAGAATCCATACAAGTTAACTATATGTATGCATGAGATCTTCCAAATTTGTCAAATGGATTCAACCAGATGGAGAATGTTAATTAAATAGATGGAAAGTCATCAATAACAACTAATAGGTTTCCTTATTGTGTCTTGTTGGTGTCCGAACATAAGTAAACATGACAATGAATCCTATGTGTTGTTTAATGTTTTAATTCCTAAAATGGAAGACGACGATATGAACGTGTGAAACCTGATACTTTGTTCTGAATCTCAAATTCAAGAGCTTTTCCAGAGTTAGACAGTCAATGATAAAATCTTGATAATGTTAATTTGGACATTGATCAAGATGTTAAATAGCACTACATTCTCGTTTTCGTTCCTTTTTTTTAACAGCTTGTTTTGTTTATAAGGCTATCAATATTTTGTGGATGTCATTACTCATCTCCATTGTCGTGTTTATATCAGTGTAGATATTGTGATTATGTTAGGTCTAATGACACGTTGTGTGTGCAGCCGACATTATACAATCTTAAAGACTTTGACCAAAATACTATTGTTGCTAAGGATTTTAACCTGCCGTGCTTAAGCTCCAAAAGATCCACATCTAAGGGATGTGAAAAAGAAGAGTGGCAAGAAAATCTTTCTGAGTCACTTGATTGTGAAGATTACCAAACAACGGTTCTTAGAGAACTTAATGAGCATGTACAGAGAAAGGCATGCCCATATCCACCATCATCCGGCCACAATCAGGAGTTTGCAAGCTCACCATCTATGGTCAAGCGTCCTCCTATTCGAGCCTTACTTGCATCACCTGATGAATTGGAAATTTCTTACACCAGACCCTCTCGTAAGCTTGCTGATATTGGATCAATTGTTAGTGGCGATGGACCATTATTGATAGGTGTTGTGGTCACAACTATGGTGGTAACATTGGGCCTTTTTGCATTGGTCTTGTTTTGTTGTCTTGGACGTGATGCACTTAGACCCCCAGCAAATGGAGCAAAACATGAAGAAGAAGAAGAAGAGGAAGAGGAAGATGAACTAGTTGTCAACTTACGCTCCAAGGACTATAAAGGCAAATTAGGTAATGTTCAATTGGTGTCAACTTGTCAATTTTTTGGTTAATATAATCTTTTATCATTTCAAATGTTGTTACCTTTTACAGGTTCTTTACAAAGATCCATGAGAGTGTCGATTCGTTCTCCCAACACCCACTGTTTGCTTGAAAATGTTGATGAATCAAAAACTGTATTTATACCGCCTCCACCAGGAAGAGTCGCTCTTATATCACCACCACCACCACCAGCGTCACCACCACCCCCACCCCCACCCCCACCACCATCTGGCAAACCAACAACTGCACCATCGGCATTTCCAGCAGCTCCTCCACCACCACCTAGGCCACCGGGTTCAAAAGTACCACTACCACCACCGCCGCCGCCAAGTTCTTCTGGTTCGCTACCGCCAAATCCAAGTAGTATGAAAAAACATTCTGTATCTGGAAGTAAAAGGAATGCCAATAATGTCAAGGAAGAAAACAAACAGGATGGAGATTCTGACAGTACAAGAACCAAGCTAAAGCCGTTTTTTTGGGACAAGGTGAACGCTATTCATGGTCGTTCAATGGTTTGGCATCATCTTAGAGATGGATCATTTCAGTAAGGCTGTAAATCTATATAGATCTTCCATTTTGGTTACTAAACCAAGCTAGATTATATGCTCACAAGCGCGCTTTGAAAATTTACAGGTTTGATGAAGAGATGATGGTTGGCTTATTTGGTTACGTGGCTGCTCAAAATAAGAAAGAGCGTGGAAATATTGATATAAACTTACATACTCAAACCAAACTGATTCAAATCCTTGATGGAAAGAAATCACAGAATTTAGCCATTCTTCTAAAAGCATTGAATGTGACAAGTGAACAAGTATGTGAGGCAGTTAACAAAGGTGAATTGCTCAATATGTCAATAAAGACCGTGTCCTTTTGTGTTGGTGAACTGTTTATTGATTATCATGTGAATGTATGATCAGGCACTCATCTTCCAGTCGAGCTTATTTCAACTTTGTTGAAAATGGCACCCACTCAAGAAGAAGAACTAAAACTTCGGTTGTATAGTGGTGACCTTAACCAACTCGGTTCTTCAGAACGTTTTCTCAAAAACTTGGTCGAGATTCCGTTTGCATTCAAGCGCCTTGAAGCTTTGTTGTTTATGAGCTCCCTTCACGAGGATTATCATATAGCTAAAGAGTCATTTTTCACTTTGGAGGTACTACATTTCGCTCAAATAGCTTTTAGATCGTTTATATCTTTCCAATTCAACAAATATGCAATTTTCTCACCCATTTTCTACAGGGAATAAGGAAACACTTAAATTGTTGTCAAGTTGTTCACACTTATAAAAGTTATTTAGATATAATTATAAAAGATCCTAAGAAGTAAGAATTTTCACACTTATAAGTGTGTAGAAAACATTAATGGCCCTGCATCTTTAAGAATGGTTTATGTTTTTCCGACTTAATAGTGTCAACATCTTTCTATGTTTATAATCGGAAAAATTGTCACATTTATTTGGGCATATGAATATAAATATTGTCTACTTGTTTATGAGTCTGTACTAAATCTTACAAGTTTCTTAAGCCGCTGAAGAAAATATTTTTGTGATTAGGAATTCATGATTTTGTTTTAATCATATTGTACCTGAATTGCAGGTAGCTTGCAACAAGCTTACAAGTAGCAGACTCTTTTTGAGGCTTCTCGAAGCAGTTCTCAAGACGGGTAACCGAATGAATGATGGTACTTACCGAGGTGGGGCACAAGCATTCAAACTAGATACACTTTTAAAGCTCTCTGATGTCAAAGGGACAGATGGAAAAACCACGCTCTTATCTTTTGTGGTTCAGGAAATCATTCGATACGAAGGAATCAAAGTGGCTAGAAGCCGAGGACTTGAACCAAACAATGAAACCCCAGAATACCTTAAAAAGTTAGGTATGGATGTTGTTTCCAAGTTAAGCGAGGAACTCAACGATGTGAAAAAAGCAGCAATTCTTGATGGTGAGATGCTAACTTCCACTGTTTCTAAATTGGGAAATATGTTGAAGAAAACAAAAGAGTTTATGAATGAAGATATGAAAAGAGCAGAAGGAGCAACCGAGTTCAATGACGCCCTCATGAGGTTTCTGCATTATGCAGAAGCCGATATTAAGTGGATGATTGAAGAAGAGAAACGCATAATGACATTGGTGAAGAGCACCGCCGATTATTTCCATGGGAAGTCAGGAAAAGATGAAGGGTTGAGATTGTTTGCCATTGTTAGGGACTTCTTGAGGCTTTTGGATACTACATGTAATGAAGTGAGAAAAACAATACCAAAGGCTTGCGATAAACCAAGTACTCCTGGAAAATCACACAAGCAGTATTGGCAAAGCACTCGAGATAAGTTAATGATTATGAAAGATGCAGTAAGGTTGATACTTGAATCGATATATGATGATGAAGCAGAGCAAAGTCAAAACGAGACATGTCAACAGTCTTCACCAACACCAAATGCTTCATTTTTTCATGATAAACTAGCCCTCCTGGCTATTAATAATCAGGAAATGGATTCAGATTCAGATTCAAATGATTGGAGTTCAGATGACGAGGAAACAAAGCGTAATCGAAAAGAGGCAAAACAGTCTGCGCTAAATGTCTTGAAAAACAAGATGGATGATTCCAATGTAGATGGTTGGAGTTCAGATGATGAGGAAAACATACCACTTGATTATGGAGAAACAAGTCGACAGTTTTTATCGGATGATAACAATGAAATTCTGCTCTCAGGTGTCGAACACAAACGGATGAATGATTTAAAAACGGGTGGTGATGTAACAAGACATACTCAAAAGGAGCATGAATGTACACCAGAACTACCTGCTTCTGAAACAAGCCAACAGTCATCGAATGTGAATGATAAACTATTGATCAAAACCAATAAAGATTCTCAGATCAATAATATAGATGAAGATGCGGATGCGGATGTCGATGTAGATGGTTATCACTCAGAAGGTGACACAACAATACCGAGACAAAATGAGACTAGACATACCTCAAAAGCAGCTTCTTTTGAAGAAACAGGTCAACACTCATGGGATACTAACGAAAATTTGTTGATCCCGCTGATCAACGATGAGCGGATGAATGATGCAGATGCAACTGGTTATCATTTAGAAGGTGAGACAACAATGCAGAGTAAACATGAGCATTCCTTGAAACCACCTTCTTTTGAAGAAACGAGCCAACATTCATTCGTTGCTAAAGAAAAACCACTGATCCCAGTGATCAAAGATGAGCGGGTGAATGATTCAGATACAGATGGTAAGGAAAGAATTGAAAGTCAAAAGGAGGCACAACATACAGGGGAGCCAAGCCAACAACCTTTAGCGAGTGATGACCATGAATTAGCTCCAGCGACCATTGAAAACGAGCAGATATATGATTCGAGCTTAGATCATGAGGTGAACATGTCTCCGAAAACATAAGTATTGATCAATGCACTATAAACCAGTTATTTCTTCAATCATTACACCTCTATTGATTCTTTAAGTACGATTTTTTGGACTCTATAATCTAATTAGTTTACTGATAGCAATTTGTTAGTTGCATATATTAGGAGTAGACAGATGGTATTCTTTAATTATCCGATATTTATAACAATTTTAACTACATTAATTTTAGATATAAGTTTAGACCTAGACCAGTTTGACTATCTTTTCAAAACTTTTTATTCTTTGCAAGGCAAAAACTTGTCACAAACTAATTACACAATCCGCAACACTTTTTCATGAGATTCACGTTCACTTGATGTCGCAAAACATAGTTTTGATTAGTAATAAATTTACGAGGAGTTACTTCTTACCACCTACGCCATTGTAATCACCTTTTTATTCCAAGTTTAAGAAAAATATTGTGTTTTGCCACATAAAGACTGTTAAAAATTATGTAGTTCATATCCTTATGTGATCATTTTGGTTATTTTCTCATTAATGGTGTATTTATAAATAAGGCTGAAAACAAATCGAACTTTTTAGCGATATTTATTCCCGAAATTGATGGTAAGTTTTTAATAGCATTCATAAAGATCATGTAGGTCGTATGTATCATCATGCGATCATTTTGGTTATTGTATAGTAGCATATTATAAATAGCGTTGCAAACAAACTGAGCTTCTCTCACACAAGCCAAAACTCAATTTTTTTTTTTTTTTTAAGGCAATAAAGTAAATAATATATAAAAGACTTTTAGCGAAATGCTAGAAAGCCAAAACTCAACTTGAACTCATTTAAATTGCACTAAAAGTTGGAGCCACAGTTTTAAGAGTTCGGTTTGAGCTAATCAACCTTAACTATTTATGGGTTACATATCTAATTTGAAATTTGCAATGATATCATTGATTAGTTTTATTATATGGATTACGTTCATGTTGTTAACTGCATATAACGTTTAGTTTAGTTTTGTTACTTATAAAAGTAGACGTCATTTATGCATTTATTATTTTATAAACGTTAATTAGTTTTAAAATTTATTAGACCTGTCCGGTACGTAGTGACTTGGATGGAGACTTGGCCCAAGTTGCCTGTGAGTTCCTTCTGGGTCCCCCGGCGACTACTCTTTTGGGCGTCTATTTCTGGCCGTTGACTAACTAATTGTTTTTTCAAAATTTCATGCCAAAAGCCATTGCTTTAAATGTAAGAACCCATTTAAAAGGGAGATGATATTAATATCATATCTTTAATAAAGCTACCCCACTCATGCATTATTTACTTGTACAGTTTGTTATATCATTTGTACAGTGTGGTAAATTAATAAAAAAATATGATACGAATATCAATTCCACATTTAAAAGGTTAAGCATCAAAAGTCCCCCATCATATGAAGTTGCCTCACCGGCTCACCCCATTATTTTGAGAGGCAACTTGGGGTGTGACATGACGGAAGTCCTCCTCTTCAAGTTACCTCTTCGGTCCGTGATAGACACCACAAACGAACCAATCACGAGTAAACCACAAGACACACGTAAATAAGTAAGGCCTCTCCCATCCATAACACCAAATTCTCAAATTCTCACTGCCACATCAGCGCCACATCATCCCCTCTTCTCAGAATTTACCCCCTACCAACCATACCACCAAATTCTCAACTTCTCTCACTTTCACATCATCACCACATCATACACCATCCTTTATATATATATATATTCATATACATAAAGTCACACACACACACATAAAGCATAAAGTCTCGTTCTCAAGAGGATTTGATTTTCAGAACGAGCCCAGAACGAGGTCGTGACATCGACGTTCTGGGGAGAATTTGAGAACGAGGTCAGAACGAGGAGATGGTAATATTGGTTTTCTGAGAACGAGCTGAAAAAGTTTTGAAAACGAGGCTATGCATGTGCCGTTGGGACCGGCCTTAATGGTATGTGCTCGGCCATGAGATTTGTGGTGAACATTGCGACCTCTCATTAAAAAGAAAAAAGTTTTGCCTTGGACAGGTGGACTTGGACTCCATTCAGTTCAGAGTCCACGATAAAAGCCTCTTCATCTTCCAAATCAAACCTCTGTGTCAAACCCTAAATTCAATCGATTAATCAATGGCTTCCAAAAAATCCACACCAC
>JAOEHQ010047740.1:0-10633 GCA_025447715.1 Asclepias incarnata | reverse complement strand
CTTCAACAAAGCTCCAAGCCCCAAAATCACTAACTCCAACTCTCCAAGTGTGAATCTTCAAAGATAGATAAAATAGGTGAAAGGGTTTTGATAGATAGTTAAAGATGATGATAGATGTGGTAGATGGATGATGGATGGAAATACGGGTTTTTTTTAAGAGAGGGTTTTTTTGTTGTGAAAGTGATCTTGATGATTTGCTCTTCACGGTGCTCGGCGCCTCGGCTTATATAACAACAACAACAACAACCGGTACTCGATCCCGGTGATAGCCGAGGTTCGAGGGAGGTAAGATGTACGCAGCCTTACCCCTACCCCAAGTAGAGAGGCTGTTTCCAGAGGACCTCCGGCCTAGGGCTTTCACCCTTGCAAAAATATCCTGACGGTCGGCGAAGCCAAAGCCGAAGAGGAGAGAAAAACTCTCGATCTCACACTCTCAATCTTAAGCTCTTTAATAGAGAGTAAGTTTGTACTAATTAGATCTATTAAGAATCAGATCATCAATTTTATCGGAGATGCGTTAGACACTTGAAAGTTGCAAGAGTATCAACCTTCAACACAAACAAGATTTGGGTTGTTGTCTTACAACTTTCTTTTGGCCAAATGTTGTACTTTTTATAACATATGCCTGCAGCAGAGTACGTGCGGGGAAATAATTTGTGTTATGAATTGATTTTGAATTTTGATATATCTTTTGTGCTCCATATTTCCTCACTGTCGTTTATATAATATTTACCTTCGTTCCTTTCATTTTAAGAGATCAATGAGGCTATATCTTGAACCTTTGTGTCAGGTTGTCAATGAGTGTGTGCAATATATGCAACCGTACAGTGTCTTTAAGATTTTGAAGCCTCCAAAATTTGTTATGTATATATACACCGTACATTCCTTAAAGATAAAAAAACTTAAGAAAACTAAACAGTACAAATTCAAGAACAATTGATTTGGATCGTTGGAAATTAAGTTACACTCATATACAACTTTTGATGACCATTATTATTATTTTAAAACGCAAACTATCCTATTCCTAAATTAACTTTTTTATATTTAAGGGCGGGTCTCACTTTGAGATTTGCACAAGACCTCCGAATTCTTGACAAATCTCAACTATGCTATGCTTGTTTCCCTCAAACATTATATAATCACACTAATTACTTTTAATTGTTTCTTCTTGCTTCTTTCTTCTTCCGTTCCTTTGTATACACTTCCTTGAAATGTATGCATTCACATTTCCAAGGAATGTTTAGTGTTCACATTGATTACTTTATATGTGTGCGTTAGATTTCCTTTGTATGCATTTACTTGATATGTTACTAGTTCACATGGATTTTATTTTATTTTTTTCCTTTTACGAGTTTGAATAATTGTACAAACTTTATAAGTAGACTAATCTCAAGACGACTTGCATTTCATATAAATGTTTACTGTTCACATTGATCACTCTATATGCATGCGTTAGATTTCCCTTGTATGCATTTCCTTGATATGTTTATTAGTTCACATGGATATTTTTTTGGCGTCTTACCAGCTTGGGTGATCTCAGCTACTTTGTGACCAAACTAATCCCAGGGCGACTCGCTTTGCAGGCCCGGAGTCATAGCGGGTGAATCTCCGCAATTACTAAGGGGTTTATGCCAAGATAGAACTTGTGACATCTATATTGAGAAGTATAAGTTCTTGTCAATAGACCACCACCCTAGTGGTTCACATGTATCTCTACTACCTTATAAAATATAAGAAATGTGTTTTAAGTTTTGAATTTTTTAAGAATTTTTTATCTATGAAAATTATTTAGGTCAATGATGTATTTTTGTTATTGATGTCTTGTATTTTCTAAAGTTCACTTTAAAACAATCAAATTCTTAATTTTTTTTTTCCGTCAAAAAAACATTAACATCTAGTTATATACATCTAGTTATATGGTCCAACAACTCATAAAAAATCTCAATAAAAAAATGAATTAAAATATGAAGATGACTTAAAAAATTGCACATCATTACGAATACCAATATCCTCCAACAAAATGATGATGCTATGAATAACAATTATTTATCATTTTATAATTTATACGTGTGTTATATTGTAGTATCTAGATAGGAGGTTTCTTACATTGTAGTATCTCATTGTCGGTTTTTGAACATTTACACTTCATTTTTTCTACAATGACAAAATGGCCCTTCAACTTATACAAATAGTTTCGAATCATGCAAAAAAGTGTGACACCCACATCTAGTTACAAACATCTCACCCCACGTCCCCACACGACCCACTACCACCACCATAAATTAATGATGCCAAATATCTACTTATTTCCAAATTACATGGATACAAATATTAGTATTATCTATTATGTACATATACAACACCATATAGATGTATTTGTATGCCCCAATGGGGCCAGATACATAAATTCTATATTCCAATAAATGCAACCCGACCTGGCCTGTTTTGACAAATCGAAAATGTTTTTAACCATTACCCAACCTGCCCATCTTGCCACCTTTACAAGTTGATAAGCGTACAAAACAGAGAACTTGACAACCAAGTGACCAACAGTCACATATATAGTCCCCCAGAGAACAAGTTTTTTCATAACCCATGGCCTTTTTCCATGCGATAACCAGCCTGCAGGTCAACATATTAGTTTACATCTAATTCCCATCTCACTCAAGACCAATTTCAGCAGACCAAAATCATCTTTTACGGTTCAGAAATTATCAAAGATGGTATTCAGCAGTAAGTTAATCCGTATCCACAATCAAGATACCAAGTCATTTACTTATTCTTTTTCTTTATTTAAAATTTTTATGGGTTTTTGGTCAGTTTTGAGCAGCTTTATCCTTTTCGACGGTAAAAGGAGACTGGTCGAGGTTTTCCCAGATACTGTGAGGAAACAATGGAATAAATGGGAGCTAAGAGGATTAGTACTTCTCAGCCTTGCACTGCAAATTTCACTAATCTTCAGTGGTAACCGAAGAAAGTATATTGCGAAAAGAAGGATCAGAATTTTTATATGGTGTGCCTACTTGTTGGCAGACTGGATAGCCACAGTGGCTCTTGGGCTATTGGTTGACAGGCAAGGTAATTCTAGCAGCTCCAGTCTTAAAAACAATAAAGAGTATGCGGATCTAACCCTGATGGCTTTCTGGGCGCCGTTTCTCTTGCTTCACCTAGGTGGCCCAGACACCATCACTGCTTATGCGTTAGCTGATAATGAATTATGGTTGCGACACTTGCTTGGGCTTGTTGTCCAGACAGCTGCAGCTATCTACATCACTCTTTTGACATGGGAAGGCATGCTTCTCTCCTTTCTCGCTGTCCCTATGCTTCTCTGTGGCATCATTAAGTATGGTGAGAGAACGTGGGTTCTGATGTCGGCCAACAGGGAGCAGTTTCGGGATTCAGTACTCACTGATCGTGATCCTGGCCCGAATTATGCCAAGTTCATGGAGGAATTCTGCTTAAAAGAAGCAGAGGGGTATTATGTTACTGCTACACAAGTGGAAGAGGGAAATTCGGCTGAAGATGATCTCGAAAACCCAACAGGCACTACTCCATCTATTCCTAATGCAAGCATATTGCACATAGCGGATTACTTTTTTCAAACTCTAAAGTTCAAGCGGCTCTTTGTTGATCTTATTCTCGGCTTCCACCCACGAGATGTAAGTCAGTCTTTCTTCGAGCAACAGGAATATAATACCGCCTTTGAGGTGATTGAAGTTGAACTTGGATTTGCCTATGATGTCTTTTACACAAAAGCACCTATCATATATACTCCTTTTGGTTTGATTTTCCGTTTCTTGACTTCCTTCATCACCCTTTCCGTGTTGTTAACTTTCATTGCAACCATAGATGTGAGATCAGACAAACATCTATGTGTTGATGTTGTGATTACTTGCATATTGCTGATAGGTGCTATTTTGGTAGAAGCATATGCAGCCATATCTTTGCTTTTCTCTGACTGGGCAGCTCTATGGTTCAGTCATCATTCTTCCAACATTAAATTTTTTGGTAAACACCTAGTCACATCACTCCAATCTGCAGAAAAGGGAAAAAGATGGTCAAATTCTATGTATCAGTACAGCTTAATAGACTTTTGCCTCAACCAGAAATCCTCGGCTTTTAAGAAAATCTCCAAGTTTATTCCTTTGCATAAAAGGCTTAAGAACTTATTGGAAAAATTGGAAAGTTTTCATCAGCTGAAACATCAAACAATATCGCCTGAGCTTAAGTCTTTTGTTTTTAAGCACTTCAGGGAAAAATCAACTGACACAGAATTGGATCAGAAGATGATGGTCACCTGTCGAGGAGCAGTATCTCTACGATCCCACAAAAGTTATGGCTTGTTTAAATGGACGATTGATGTGGAGTACGACCATAGCATTCTCATTTGGCATATTGCCACTGATTTGTGCTACAACCTGGACAAAAGTAAAAGAGAGAAAGATTTAGATGGTATGGAAATTAAAGAAGAATGGGATCATCATATGACATATAGCAAGCAATTATCAGATTACATGTTATATATCTTGGTCATGTGTCCTTTCATGTTGCCCATTGGAATTGGAATGATTAGGTTCCGAGACACCTGTGCTGAAGCCCTGGTATTTTTTGAAGAGCGAAGTAGCACAAGTAAGCTTGAGGCCTACGAAATGTTGGGACAAGTGAGCACAAAAGTCTTTCCGTCTACGGTGAAGGGGGACAGGAGTAAGTCAGTACTGTTTGAAGCTTGCAAGCTTGCAGCTTCATTGAACGAGATGGATGATCCTGGAAAGATGTGGAAGATGGTAGGTGATGTGTGGGTGGAGATTCTTGGTTATGCAGCTAGTCAGTGCAGAGGATTTGACCATGCTCAACAGCTTGAGAAGGGTGGAGAGCTTCTTACTCATGTCTGGCTTTTAATGGCACATCTTGGTATTACCGAACACTTCAAGATAGAAGAAGGTCATGGCAGAGTTAAACTGGCTGTTATGTAACGAGTCTAATTGCTAGGTGATACATGTAGCAATATACTTTAGTATAGTAGTACTCCCAGAAATCACCTTTTTTAATGCCAATCATTATACAGAAAACATCTCATGTGACATTATAAGAAATGTGTAGCATGGCGCAATGCATAGTCGCCCTTAAAATACATATCAGAACACTGCATGTACCATGATGATCGATCTCTAGTCAGTATATATCTGCATTATCATACCAAGAAACTTTTTCCCTTTCTTTGAAAGGTTTAGATAATTGGATGCTTGGGTAAACCAAAGCACACACCACCTTAATTAGAGTACGTTTGACCAATTCAGTATTATCAGTTCTTTGTAATGAAAAAAATTAGGCCACATTTGATTAAAATTCTGAAAAACAACAAAATGCTATTAGTATTCATGGACAACTAAGTTATCATCGAGAATCTCATGGAATGGGAAGAGTAACAAGAATAAGATTTTGATCCCCTAGAGCTATTCCAAGGTGCACATTTCATCTGAAACGAGTACATGTGGGGGCATATATACTTGGGTGTGACACTTAAGAAACTGGTCGAATTTAAGAGGGACTTGAAGTATGCATGTCTTGTGCAGAATATATTACAGTATATGAACATAACCTAAAAGATAAATTATAACAAATATAGAAGTAGTTAAACTCGTAACAATAATCTATAGAACTAATTATGGCAAAAGGAACAATATGGTACACAAATACCGACTAGTAATCTTAATCATGATCTATATGAAGGAATAAAGATCAGGCAGACAAAATAAATCATCGTACAAACTAACAAACACCACCATTAGTGACATAAAGATGTGCCATTGTACTTTTATATACAAACTTAGCATCTAAGCCAATTATTCAAACAAACAAATACAGCCAATAATAGAGTCTAGATTTAACACAAAACTTTGCTAGAAACTTATACTGTGTTTTAACAGTCGATTTCAATGTCCTGTGTTCATTTACGCCGTCTACTTATCTAGCACTAAACTGCACGAGCCTGTCCCAACTGTCCCCGCAACAGGAAAATGTAACTAATTACAATCCCGAAGCATTTTTCCTCAGCGTCGTATTAGTCAATTATGAAAATCATGAATAGTAAGAATTCCAAGAACTAGTTGGGGGCCAAAAAATGGGTTGGTTATCCAATGTATGGTCCACTTGAATTAAACGAGTATACGGAGAAGGTTTTCCCTGTTCGGGTTATCCGGGGATGGCAAACCTTTTTTTTTTTTGACTCAGATGTAGCAGCCTAACTAGTTTTTTTTTTTTCCCCGTGTTCCAACCATTTCCTTAACCACCCCAAGTTATTTGCTTAGAGTAGGATTCAAACTTTTTTTTGGGTAAAGAAAAAGAAAACTCGAATCCTACCCTCGGCAAATAACTTGGGGGTAGGATTCGAACTTGAGATCGCTTGTAAGGAAACAAGCCTCTTACTACTAGACCACTCGGTGATGGTTGGTCCACATGAATAAAATTTAATTAATTAAATATTCATAATTGACTAGAAGGGCAAGAAAGTCTACAAGTCAATGCATTTATTGGGACCTTATAGTTAATAATGCTTAATGCTGTCACTGAAAGTAGATTGCGACATGGAAAATAACCTTATTGTTCGTATGCCATGAGGTGTAGCCGCGATAACGACGTGGAAGAATCAAATAACGCCGTGTAAAAATCAAATAATGCCTTTATGAGATGGACAGAATAGATAAGAATGATTGAAAAGATCAAAATAGTCTTGGCCACCCAAAGTGTATCACCTTCATTTTCCTTTTCTGAAAGAAATGGCTGTTGAGGCTGTGGTCTCTGTTGTGATACACAATCTTACAAACTTACTAACTGAGGAATCAGAAACATTTAAAAAGGTTAAAGATGAAGTAGAAAGGGTTATCAAGGAGCTAGGTGAGATCCAAGCAATTTTAAATGATGTCGAACACCAAGAGCAAGGAGACAAGGTGCTTACAGATTGGGTGTTGCAGTTTCTAGACAAAGTATACCATGTAGAGGCGACTGTAGAATCTTTTTCTCTTGCAGAAACCCATTTGAAAAAGATGGGGTTCGTCAAGAAGCATATATCCGTAATTGGAAATGGGTTCAAGCTTTGCAGAGAAGTCCCAGATGAGATGGTATATTCTGAGAATGTTCGCAGACTCAAATATAAGATGAACGAAATTAGCAAGGAGATTCAAGAATGGAAAAATGGAAGACCGTCACTGGCGCCAGTGCCGTTTCAGGGTTCTAATTCAACGTGTCAGCATGAACAACAACCATGGCAAGAGAGTGATGCTTATTATGCACCCAAGAAAGAAGAAACCATTTTCAAGAAAGACATGGAAAAGTTGATGAAGCAGTTAACAAGCAATAGCAAACCACTTCAAATCATCTCAGTCTTTGGCGAGGTTGGCACAGGGAAAACAGCTCATGTCAAGACAATCTACAACAAGTTAGAGGTCAAGAACAAGTTTTCATGCCGTGCAATGGTAGTCCTGGCCGCAAAGTGCTCAATTAGACATCTTTTAATGGCTATACTGCAACAAGTTACAAGCTTGAAAGGCAAAGAGAAGCTAAAAGAAGAGGACCTGATAATGAAGCTGAAGGAGTTCTTGAAGGATCAAAAGTACCTGATAGTCATGATTGATGTCAGAAGTGCTGATCTCTTGAAACAATTAAGAGGTGCCTTGCCAGATTCAAACAATGGAAGTAGGGTGGTGATCACCACTCCCGATGAAGAAGTTGCTTCATTTCCAGATGCAACAAGCCATTATCACTTCAAACCTTTAGATGCGGAGGACGGTTTTAAGTTTTTCACTAAAAAGATATGGGGACCAAAAGGAATCCCGTTCCCAACTGATGTCATGGAGGATCTCAAAAACAAAATTGCAGAAAGATGCAAAGGAACCCCTCTAAGAATTATAATGCTCGCTGGTTTGCTATCAACCAGGAAGGTAATCTACGAAGATTGGCTAAGTGTTTTTGAGCAACACAATTTTGCTACAAAATCCCCATCATATGACATATTAGCCTTCTGTTACAATGACCTTACGCTCCACTTGAAGCTCTGTTTTCTTTACGTAGGGCTTTTTCGGAAAGGGTTTGAAATACCTGTGAGAAGGTTGTTTCGGTTGTGGCTTGCTGAGGGTTTTGTGAAGCCGGCAGAAGGGATTATTCTGGAGGACATTGTAGAAGGATATCTGGAAGACCTTGTAAAAAGAAACATGGTGGAAATCACAAAAAGGAGATCCGATGAGAGTCCCAAGAAATGCCGAATGATTGGAGTCCTACATGACATCTTTTTGCCCAGGGCTGTACAAATAGGCCTCTTCCACCTCCACCAAAAATCAGATGAAAACTCAACGGTAGTATCAGAACCTCAATTTGGACTTCGTAGGGTGATTGAATACGCTAACATTAAGGAATACCCCACTTCAAATGCCATCAACCAAAATCTTCAGTCCTACATATCCTTCAATGGCCGAAAGAAAGATACACCTGCAGAAGAGGTTGGAACATTTTTAGATAGAGTCATTGGTTCTAGAGGGTTTGGATTACTCAAGGTACTCGACTTAGAGGGGGTTTATCGACCACAGCTACCAGAGAATCTGGGAAACCTATTTCACTTAAGGTATTTAGGCTTGAGATGGACTTTCTTGGATACTCTTCCTTCTTCACTTGGTTCCCTGCTTTACCTTGAAACACTTGACATCAAGCACACACATATCACAACTCTCCCTAGTTCTATATGGAACATGAAGCATCTCCGACATCTTTGTCTGAACGGAGCTCGTCTAGACATACAGGTGCAATCAGCCAAACAAAGAGGTCCAAGCCAGCTCCAAACTCTATGGGGTTTGTTTGTAGATGAGAAGATTGCTGGAAAGATTGGTTTGACTTTGAGCAGAATGAACAACCTTCGAAAACTTGATCTGACAAGACAGTCATCTTTGATGATAAAAACAAAAACCACCACCACAGCAACAACTACAAAGACTACAACAATAAGCCATTTATCTTCCTATGAGGAAATTAATTTGTGGATTGCAACATTGTCGAGCCTTCGGTCGTTAAGGTTAAGATCCAAGGACAAATTGGGTCAGCCGGCAGAGCTCATTGTCAAACCATTCTCAAATCTGAAGAATCTCTCTCAATTGTACTTGCTGGGAAGTTTACACAAACCTATTGATTGGTACCAGATCCCTCCTGGACTCAAAGTTTTTACTTTATCATTCTCGCAGCTAGACAAAGATCCCATGCCAACACTATCTCAGCTACCGAGCTTGATAGTCCTCAGGCTTTTAGCTGCTTCATATGCGGGAAAAGAAATGTGTTGTCCTGCAAATGGGTTCCCTTCCCTCCAAGTTCTGAAGCTGTGGAAGCTTGAAAATCTAACAATTTGGACCGCCGATGAAGGAACAATGCCGAATCTCCATACCTTAGAAATCAGGTGCTGTAGGGAGCTAGAGGAGCTTCCATCAACCTTGCTGCAGATACAGACTTTTGATAACTTGATCTTGACAAACATGCCAAAGTCATTTATATCTGCTACCAGAAAGAAAAAGAAGAAGCATACTAAGATTGTGGAAAATGAGTAGGCCTTCTGGACAGTCGAGCATGTTGTAAAGTCGAACTTTTCTCTCTCGGCCCGGGTTAGAAAACTTCCTACAACCTGCAGTCATCTATCTTGGCTCATTGCACTACCGTTAGATGAACCTCTTTTATCCAAGTTTCAGTTTCAGTAATCTTAAAGCCTTGTTCACGCTCTATACTAAAATATCTATCAAATATGCATTTCTGTCTATCTGATATTGGTAAATGTGGATAGACTTCTTCAGTTTGTGTTGTATTCAAGTTTCAATAATGTAAAGCCCTAATGATATGCAATTATGCATTCCCCAGTAAAAGTTTGTGTAAATTTGATTTCACTTTGGTTTTGGTGTATATGGTTTCACGTTTAATTCATGCTCTAAATGATGTGAAAATGTCACCAGCTTAGCTAATGTGGTATAGTAACATGCATGACCACAATGTATGAGGTAGTACGTACACCACCTTATGCTCAAAATGAATAGCAAGGAACACCAAATAAATTACGACCCCTTAAAATACGACAATCGGGCAGGCAGAAGTTGAAAAAGAAAAAATAGTTAACAAGTGACACAGCAGGGGAGGATCAATGAGACAAACTTGCTTGAGAATCCAGTAATTTGTCAAACGAAATCATTCGAAAACTTATTGATGTTCACTGCTCAAGGCAGCCAGAAGAAAGAAAAATGAAATGAACGATACCGGTCTGCCCTCCTTTCAGATGATGACAACCTTAAGCACTGTCCGGGCCATATAGTCAGAGCTATGACACAAATTCAAAACATACTCAACAGTTTTAAGGGGAACTTTGAATAAAAGAGAACCAATGTTACTTATACATATATAATTACTAAAAGGTTTGATTATTACTTACTTGAAAAAGTATAGTTACTTCACTTCTTTAACCGCCTCCTAAAAATAATTTTCAACCGCCATGTACAATATTTCATTGCATGTTAACCATAATCGTATGGGCTATGATTATGATATAGATCAGAAGTTACAGCAGAAAGAAAGTCAGGGGGGTTAAGTGTTAATTTAATATTAATCTATTATTATT